>CM054136.1:464135-506635 GCA_028751875.1 Rapana venosa | reverse complement strand
AGGAATGTTTGTATGATGTACCGAGGTATGTCTGTATGATGTACCGAGGTATGTCTGTATACATGTGTACCGAGGTATGTCTGTATGATTTACCGAGGTATGTGTGTATGATGTAATGAATAATAATAATAATAATAATGTATGGAATTTATATAGCGCTGAATCTTGTAAAGCAACAAATCAAAGCGCTCAGATTTCATTTCATACCACTTTAAGTCACGGCAGATTTCTCCGTGAAATTCGGGCTGCTCTCCCCGGGGAGAGCGGGAGAGCGCGTCTCCACAAAGCGCTGCGCCACCCTTTTTTTTTTTTTTCATGTCTGCAACTGTATTTGATTCCCTATCAGAGTGGCTTTTTTCTAAGAATTTTGCCAGGGACAACTCTCTTGTTGCCGTGGGTTTTTTTACGTGCGCTAAATAATTACGTGTAACACACGGGACCTCGGTTTATCGTCTCATCCGAAAGACTAGCGCCCAGACCACCACTCATGGTCTAATGGATGGGGGAAAAGTTTCCGGTCCAAACGGGGTACGAACCGCCGCACACTTCAGACCCGGACTTTTCGCTTTCTAGACAGGCGCGTTACCTCTAGACCACCGATCCACCATGTACTGAGACGAGTTTTTGTTTGTGTGTTTCTGTATGCGTGTATGTGTGTGTGTATATCTGTGTTATTTTTAATTTAATTCTAATTTTTTTTCATTTTTGGGGGAAATTTTTATATCGAGGATAATGGAATAAGCACTTATGTTCTTTTTTTACATCTAGTCCACGTTGTATGCGGTTTTGTAAATTCTGTCATCTGTTCCCACTGGCACACACTGGCCTACTCTTACGAAAAGCGCGCGCGCGCGGGTGTGTGTGTGTGTGTGTGTGTGTGTGTGTGTGTGTGTGCGTGCTGTAGAGAGGCCTGTCTTATGATGGGTTGTTTTGATATCATTGACACTCCGCTGAATTCAGTCGCTGCAGGGGTCCGGTATCATTCTGCAGTGATCAGCACACGGTACACGGCACACGTCTCCACAGCTTTTGACTGGCAAAAGTAAATGAGGCCGTCAGTGTGCCGTGAAGGACTGCTCAAGTGACACCAACCCCGCACTGGCTCTGGCCGTTCCCCCTCACTGCATGCACTGCTTTCACAGACCACACACACACACACACACCACACACACACACACACACACTACACCTACACACACACACCTACACACACACACACACCTACACACACACCTACACACCTACACACCTACACACACACACCTACACACACACACACACCTACACACACACACACTAACACACCTACACACACACACACACCTACACACACACACACACACCTACATACACACACACAACACACACACACACACACACACACACACACACACACACACACCACACACACACACACACACACACACACACACTACTTTCTTTTCTGTTACATTCAGGCAAACAGAGCTTTAAAGTAATAATGTTTATGTGAACAGAATAGAGAGGAGAGAGAGAGAGAGAGAGAGAGAGAGAGAGAGAGAGAGAGAGAGAGAGAGAGAGAGAGAAGAGAGAGAGAGAGAGAGAGAGAGAGAGAGAGAGAGAGAATTTACTTCCAAGGGTTACAGATACGTATTGACATACTTTTTTCATCAATTCAATTAAATTCAATTGAAATGCTTTGTTATCTCACAGAGAAATTCAAATGGGTTACAAGCCATACATAAGAACAGTAAGGAAGAAAACATGTATCACAGACAAATACCACAACACCGTATCCGAGCATTAAGACGCACACAGCACCCAAACATCAGCAATACCTACAGGTAAAAATGTTATAGGTGTCCCACAACCTATCAGGCCGTAAGGGAACGAGGCGTCAGTGTCCTCACTTCTCTAGGGCCAGCATATTGAGGGCGGCGTCCATCTCCTCTCCCTCGCTGCTTTACCTTCCCTGACCCTAAGGATGCAAGTACCCATTTACAGCTGGGTGAACTGGGTAACTGTACTGAAGCCAATGTACGGTCATCCATCCGAGTGGTAATCACGCTCCACGCTGCTTAACTTGGCTGGGAGAAAACGAGTGCTTCGACCATTGAGCTATCCGGAGTCATAAACTCTCAGTGTAAAATCACATGGGCGTGCATCTACACATTCACCCCCCCCCTTTCACACACGTGTACACACACACACACACACATACACACACGCGCGCGCGCACACACATGTTAAAACCCTTTCCGCTTTTCGGAATAGTAGGCCATTGTGTGCCGGTGGGAATGGATGACAACATTTACAAAGCTGCATACACACTGGGACTGGATGTAAAAAGCACATGAGAGCTTATTCCATTATCCTCGAAATGAATAACCTAAAAAACCCACTGTGAACACATTCGCATAGATGTGCATACATTTTATGACATAAACCAAATTGTTATAGGCCTTTGTTCACTGTTCACTGTTCACTGGTCCCGTAACCCGCCAGGGTCGTAGGGTCGCTGCATGGTGGACGAACGGTGGACCAGCTGGCTCCACTTAGCGGGGTCGTGGGCGAGTGCCTGGGTGACACTGAAGTCCTCCCCTGTCCAATCACGGATGTCGTCGGCCCACTTTCTCCTCTGTCTGCCCCGTCTTCTCTTCCCCTGGACTGTTCCTTGCAGGATGGTCTTTGCAAGTCCTTCTGAGCGTGTTACGTGCCCATACCATCTGAGTTTCCTCTTTTTCACCGTGGTCAGTAGGTCTTCATAGTCCTGCACCTGTTGAGTGATCTTTCTGCGGACTTCATTGTTGGTGACATGGTCCTTGTATGAGATGCCAAGGAGCCTTCTGAGGCATCTCATTTCTACTGCTTGGATCCTCCTTTGTAGGTCTGCGTTCAGTGTTCATGCCTCACATGCGTAAAGCATGATTGAGGTGACTAGCGCGTTTAGTAACTTTACCTTGGTTCCAAGAGGGATGTTTCTGTCTCTCCATATGGTCTTCAGTCTTGCCATTGCTGCTGCTGTTTGTGCCGCTCTTCCTAGGATTTCGGTCTTCGATCCTTCCTCACTTATGATGGCTCCAAGGTACTTGAAATGGTCAACTGTCTCCAGTTCTTTTCCGCTGAGAGTGATCTTGGTGGTGATTGGCTGGGCACTGTTTGACATGAGCTTGGTTTTCTCGGCGCTGATTTCCATGCCGTATCGTGAGGATATTTCGTCCAGTTGCTTCACTAGGTTGGCCAGTTCCTCTTCATTTCCTGCCAGACCGTCAATGCCATCGGCAAACCTGAGGTTGGTGATTGTTCGCCCTCCAATGCTGCCTGTGCCTGTGTGGTCTTCCAAGGCGTCAGTCATGATGCGTTCGAGGAAAATGTTAAACAGTGTCGGCGACAGCAGACATCCCTGTCGGACCTCAACTGAGGTACGGAACCATTCCCCTACCGTGCCCTGTACGAGTACTGCACTGGTGGCCTTTGAGTAGAGTTCCTTGATGGTGTGGATCAGCTTCTGGCCCATGTTGAATTTGTTCATGGTGGCCCACAGAGCATCATGCCACACTCTATCGAAGGCCTTCTTAAAATCAATGAAGACGTGGAAGATGTCTTGTTGATGCTGGCTGTATTTCTCACACAGAACCCTAGGTTGTTATAGCCCTTTGTACAATAAGACAAATGTCAATTAATTTATAATGAAACTAGGCTTAGGCTAGGAAGGGGGAGTTTAATAAGGATTATTTTGAATGGAAGAGAAATTACGCTAGATATGCAGCGGGGATCAGGCAACAAGCCAGACAGTATAACTTTAGCATAATTATGTGTCCACTAGGCTTTCAATAGGAATCAGGATTATCTCAAATCATTGGGGAGGGCGCGTAATTTCTCTTTCCTCCAATAGATTCAAAATAATCCTAACTAAACTCCACCTTCCTTGCGTAAGCCTAGTTTAATTATAACATTATTTCTCATCTATTTCTCATAATTATAGAGAAATCACTCAAGACTGTAGCGACCTAGTGGACATACAAGACACATCCAACATACAAGACAAGACAAGACACATCCAACATACCCCATCCAATGAAAAGCAGGTCTGCCACGTGGCTTCCATATTTGGAAGTATCTATGCTCACGCTTTCAAGCACCGTTTTAACTCAGCAAGAAAAGCTTCCCCAGAAATAGGGTCATCAGGCTTAATGAAGCTGATCAACAGTTCTGAACCTTTCCAGAGCTCCTTTGTGACCTCCAGATACCTATGGAGATGTTTCACCAACACAGTGTATCATTGTGGGGGAATGACAACATATATGGCACATCTCTCAGTCTCTCACACTGGGACTACTGTACATCTCTTTTTTGCTGATCTACCAGCATCTTCCATTCACTCCCTTCAATACATACAAAACTCTGCAGCTCGACTGGTCTTAAGAAAGAAAAAAAATGTGAACACTTCACTCCTCTTTTGCGATCTCTTCACTGGCTGCCTGTCTCACAAAGAAGTAAAGTATAAGATCAATACCATTGTTTCAGATGTCTCCACAAATATGCACCCTCTTTTCTCTGCAACTGTCTTCACCTGTACACTCCATCCCGTTCCCTTCGTTCAGCAGCAGACACTTTAGGCTTTCGAGCACCCAGATTTAAACAAACCACTGTTGGCCGTCGCTCCTTCTCTGTTTCTGGTCCATCCACCTGGCATGACCTCCCTCTCTCACTTCGCCAAAAGCCTACATTTGACTCTTTCAAATCCAGCCTCAAAACGCACTTATTTCCTACCTGATGACTTCCCTCATGTCTTTTCCTACTTTTCAACAGCCACCTTCATTTCCACCACCCTACCTAAATGTGTTGGGCATGCACGTGCGTGCACACGTGTGCGAGTGTAACCTGCGTGTGTTTGAGAATAAATTTTATATGTGTTTATTCTAATATATTGTGGATGGTTGCATGCGTGCAAATGATTTGAATGAAAGCCCTTGGATTTGTTTGCTTTACAAAATTCAGCGCTATATAAATACCAAACGATAGGCTTCTACACATTTCCTGGCGGGACCACAGAACCAACCAGTCAGTGTGGTAAGAGGTGACCATGAAAACTGGTCACCAGACCCCCTTCCAGCTGTTGTAAAGAAGAGGACGTCTTTGTAGACTTGAAGAAGGCATTCAACATAGTCTGGCATTCAGCTCTGAGGGCAACCATGAGGCTGTATAACATCAATGCCAACCTGATCAGAAAGCGTCTGTAACAAAGCAACCTGCGCAGTCTACTATGACAACAACATAGGAGATTGGTTCCGAACCACAAAGGGAGAATGCAAAGGATATATACTTTCTCCCACCCTCTTTTTTATAATAATAATAATAATAATATATGGAATTTATATAGCGCCGAATCTTGTAAAACAAACAAATCGAAGCGCTTGCACTCAAATCATTTACTCGCATGCAACTTTCCTCAAATATAATAAAGAACATATTTCAAATTTATGCACGTGTATGTACACACACACCACACACACACACACACACACACACACACACACACACACACACACCACCACACCACACACCACACACCACACACACACACACACACACACACACACACACACACACACACACACTACACACACACACACACACACACACCCGCGAACACACTTAGGAGATGAAGGATGCTGTTGAAAAGTAGAGACGGATATGAGGGGAAAGTGTCAGGTAGGAAATAAGTGTGTTTTGAGGCTGGATTTGAAGGTATCAAGTGAAGGTTTTTGGCGAAGTGAAAGAGGGAGGTCATTCCACGTGGACGGACCAGAAACAGAAAAAGATCGACAGCCAACAGTGGTTTGTTTGAATCTGGGTGTTCGAAAGCACAAAGTATCTGCGGCTGAACGAAGGGAACGGGATGGAGTGTACAGGTGAAGACAGTTACAAAGATAAGATGGTGCAGATTTGTGGAGAAATTTGAAACAGAGGGTATTGCTCTTATACTTCAGTCTTTGTGAGACTGGCAGCCAGTGAAGAGATCGCAGAAGAGGAGTGATGTGTTCGGATTTTTTCTTTCTTAGGACCAGTCGAGCTGCAGAGTTTTGTATGCGTTGAAGAGAGTGGATGGATGATGCTGGTAGGCCAGCCAAAAGAGAATTACAGTAGTCTAAACGTGAAAGAATGAGAAATGTGACGAGCTTGGAAGTTGCATCAGTGGACAGATACTTGCGAATCGCGCTTATGCGCCGTAGTTGATAGTAGCAAGACTGGCAGGTCTGGGTGGTGAATTTTTGACTTCTTAGAGCGAATTATAGCTGACGCACTTAAAATCATGAGGAAATAGTCAGCATTGGAGGCAGGACAATTACAAACTTACGTTTTGCCAACGAAATCGACGGCCTAGCTGGAGAAGGGCAGAGCTAGTCAACCTGGTAGATCACCTTGATGAACCATCGTCAGCATATGGCATGCAGATCAGTGCAGAGAAAACCCAGCTGATGACAAATGGTGCCAATGGCATTAGCACTGACATAATTATAGACAACAAGAAAATTGAGACTGTCCATAGCTACGAGACCATCCATAGCCACAAATATCTGAGAGCTATAGTATCGGATGAAGGATCAAAACCTGAAATTCTCTCCAGGATAGCCCAGTCTACAGCTGCAATGACCGAACAGAAATTTCTCTGGAATGACAAGAACATTGCCACCAGCTTCAAGATCAGACTGATGCGTTCCCTGATTATGTCCATATTTTTATACGCATGTGAAACGTGGACCATAACAGCAGAATTTGAAAAAAAGGATATAGGCAATGAAGAAGAGGTGCTTTCACAAACTCCTTGGTATTTCATACAGAGACCACATCATTGATGAGGAAGTGAGGGCCAGAATTAAAACCGCCATCGGACCATATAAAAAGCTCCTGACTTCAGTGCAAAAACGCAAACTAAAGTGGTTCGGGAGCGTCACATGACATCTGGACTGGCCAAGACTGTCCAACATGGAACAGTACAAGGATGGAGAGGAAGAAGCAGACAGAGAAAACGATGGGAAGACAACCTCAGAGTGGACTGGCCTGGAGTGGAACAACTTGCTTCTTAAAGCAGAGGACCGCGGGCACGGAAGGAAACTGGTGGCCAAACCTTCATTCCTTCCTCCACGGTCCAAGGGACTACGGGATAAGGGAAGGAATTGAAGCAAGAATAGGAAACTGGCGTGGTCTGGTCACTTCATCTCTCTGACCAAGACTAGTCTACAGGAGATTCTTGAGGGAGGAAGATGCAGGAACAGACAGACGAAGAACTGGATGATGAAGAACATCAAAGGCTGAGCCAGCGTTTACACGGCTGTGCTGGTGATGTACAAGGCTGGAGACAGATCAGCCAGGAGTACAGTGTCCATCAACACGTGCAGCGTTGACACAGTGTCCATCAACACGTGCAGCGTTGACACAGTGTCCATCAACACGTGCAGCGTTGACACAGTGTCCATCAACACGTGCAGCGTTGACACAGTGTCCATCAACACGTGCAGCGTTGACACAGTGTCCATCAACACGTGCAGCGTTGACACAGTGTCCATCAACACGTGCAGCGTTGACACAGTGTCCATCAACACGTGCAGCGTTGACACAGTGTCCATCAACACGCGCAGCCTGTGCCCCCGACAACCGTTCTGGTCAAGGGACTGCTGATGAGGATGTGACGCTGATGACGCTCTTCTTTGTACTCATTTAATCATGTATGGAATTTATATAGCATTTATTTATAATTTATAATTCATTTTATAATTCATTTCCTTACCATATGCACCGGTTCTTTCTGACCTATAGCTTGCATGGGAGAGAACGAGTTGTCATGGGTTCTTGAATGTGTGCTAAATGTTTATTGCACACGGCTCTTAGTCGTCTTATCTGAAAGACTAGCACCCAGGCCACACCTCGTGGTCTGGTGGTGGGAAAGTTTACGTTCGAACGGAAATCGGTTGCAAGACCTTTCCCTTCCTCTACGTGCAGAACATCAAGACCCCTTGTTGTTGTTGTTGTTGTTGTTGTTGTTGTTGTTGTTGTTGTTGTTGGGCATGGTGCCTGCTTCTTCCCAGTCCTGTGATGCTAATTGAGGATTGACCAGTTTCCGCTCTGGTGAACACTAAGGCCTGTCATCACGGGTTGACATGTCATGCTTCACTGCCGATCACAGAAACATAGGGATTCAGTCAAGCGCAGTGAGGTGGAGTGGACGTAATGATATTGAGGACTATGTCGATACATAGATTTTTTTTTCACAATCATGCTTTCAGTTGCCCTTTCTCAGCACAGGGATCTATTACATTCTTTTTAGGCGTTTGCTTTGTTCAGTTGCGATTGCTGTGATGCTTTGGTTATTTTTGTTGTTTACTGAATTCTTGTATATCTTACTGCTGTGTTACTGTTGGTTTTGCTGCTGCTGCTGCTGCTGCTCCTCCTCCTTCATCATCATCATCATCATCATCATCATCATCATCATCATCATCATCATCATCTTCTTCTTCTTCTTCTTCTTCTTCTTTCTTCTTCTTCTTCTTTCTTCTTCTTCTTCTTCTTCTTCTTCTTCTTTCTTCTTCTTCTTCCTCTTCGCAATTCTTCTTCTTTGCAATTCTTCTTCTTCGCAATTCTTCTTCTTCTTCTTCTTCTTCTTCTTCTTCTTCTTCTTCTTCTTCTTTCTTTTTTCTTCTTCTTCTTTCTTCTTCTTCTTCTTCTTCTTTTTCTTCTTCTTCTTTTTCTTCTTCTTCTCTTCTTCTTCTTCTTCTTCTTCTTCTTCTTTGCAATTCTTTTTTCTGTACAACTGCTATTCTGTCTCTTTGCTTTCTTCCCTCCTGTCTGATGTCTTCAATTCTCCTTCCTGCTTTATTCCCCATTATCAATGTCAGCTTTGTTATCTCACAAGCTTTCTTCAACACTTACCGGTCTACTCGTAGATGGGAATCCTCATTCAATAAATGAAAAAATATATCTCAGCCAATGCAAAATTGAAAGAATGAAAATGAATAAATGACTATCATTGTAAACTAATGTGAACAAATAATTTTTATAAATGCATGAACAAGGAAACACACATACGAATAAATAAACAAACGAAGAAATGAATGAATGAAAAATACAATTCTAATCAGCAAATGCAGAATTCCCCACCCCATGTCATCAGTATCCATCATCCAAGAATCTAAGGAGACTGTTTGTTTTTGACCATCTTCAACTGCTGACAGCCACTGCTGTACAACATCATAAACGTCATAAACTGTTTACAGCCACTGCTGCTGTACAACATCATAAACTGCTGACAGCCACTGCTGCTGTACAACATGACGTCATAAACTGCTGACAGCCACTGCTGTACAACATCATAAACGTCATAAACTGCTGACAGCCATTGTTTCTGTACAACATCATAAACGTCATAAACTGCTGACAGCCATTGTTTCTGTACAACATCATAAACGTCATAAACTGCTGACAGCCATTGTTTCTGTACAACATGACGTCATAAACTGCTGACAGCCATTGTTGCTGTACAACATCATAAACGTCATAAACTGTTTACAGCCACTGTTGCTGTACAACATGACGTCATAAACTGCTGACAGCCATTGTTGCTGTACAACATGACGTCATAAACTGCTGACAGCCACTGTTGCTGTACAACATGACGTCATAAACTGCTGACAGCCACTGTTGCTGTACAACATCATAAACGTCATAAACTGCTGACAGCCACTGTTGCTGTACAACATCATAAACGTCATAAACTGCTGACAGCCATTGTTGCTGTACAACATGACGTCATAAACTGTTTACAGCCATTGTTGCTGTACAACATGACGTCATAAACTGTTTACAGCCACTGTTGGTGCACAACATGACGTCATAAACTGTTTACAGCCACTGTTGGTGCACAACATGACGTCATAAACTGTTTACAGCCACTGTTGCTGTACAACATGACGTCATAAACTGCTGACAGCCATTGTTGCTGTACAACATGACGTCATAAACTGCTGACAGCCACTGTTGCTGCACAACATGACGTCATAAACTGCTGACAGCCATTGTTGCTGTACAACTTGACGTCATAAACTGCTGACAGCCACTGCTGCTGTGTAACATGACGTCATAAACTGCTGACAGCCAGTGTTGCTGTACAACATCATAAACGTCATAAACTGCTGACAGCCAGTGTTGCTGTACAACTCGTTCATCACAATCTTCATACAGCCAGTGTTGCTGCTGTTCATCACAATCTTCAGACAGCCAGTGTTGCTGCTGTTCATCACAATCTTCATACAGCCAGTGTTGCTGCTGTTCATCACAATCTTCATACAGCCAGTGTTGCTGCTGTTCATCACAATCTTCATACAGCCAGTGTTGCTGCTGTTCATCACAATCTTCAGACAGCCAGTGTTGCTGCTGTTCATCACAATCTTCATACAGCCAGTGTTGCTGCTGTTCATCACAATCTTCAGACAGCCAGTGTTGCTGCTGTTCATCACAATCTTCATACAGCCAGTGTTGCTGCTGTTCATCACAATCTCCATACAGCCAGGCACTTGTTCTGCACTGCTGAAGAGAGCAGGGATTCCTGAAAGCCCTTGACACTTCCGTCTGCAGAGTACACTTCTCTCTCTCTCTGTCTCTCTCTCTCCGTGTCTCTCTGTCTCTGTCTCTCTGTGTGTCTCTCTCTCTCTGTCTCTCTCTCTGTGTCTCTCTCTCTGTGTCTCTCTCTCTCTGTCTCTCTCTCTCTGTGTCTCTCTGTCTCTCTGTCTCTCTCTCTCTCTCTGTCTCTCTGTCTCTCTCTCTGTGTCTCTCTCTCTCTCTGTCTCTCTGTATCTCTCTCTGTGTATTGCATATGTCGTCTGTGAAAGATGCGTCTGTCTTCTTCTTTGTTGGTCATGTCAACAGAGAAGGACAACGCTGATTTCTCTCATCTGCATGACAGGTGCAAAGGACAGTTGTCTTCTTCTGCATCACATGTCAGCTACAGAGGACAGGGCTGTCGTGGTCTGTGTTCTGTGTCAGCAGTAAAGAACCCACTAGTCTTCTATCTCTTCAAAATTCTACATGGCATCTACAAACAGTGCACCTGTCTTCTTCTGTATCCTTTTTAGGCCAACTGTAAAAATGCACTTGTCTTCTTCTATATTCTATATATCAACTGTAAATAATGCACTTTTCTTCTGTATTTTATATGTCAACTGTAAAGAATGCACTTTTCTTCTGTATTCTATATGTCAACTGTAAAGAATGCACCTGCCTTCTTCTGTATTTTATATGTCAACTGTAAAGAATGCACTTTTCTTCTGTTTTCTATATGTCAACTGTAAAGAATGCACTTTTCTTCTGTATTCTATATGTCAACTGTAAAGAATGCACTTTTCTTCTGTTTTCTATATGTCGACTGTAAAAATGCACTTGTCTTCTTCTATATTCTATATAACAACTGTAAAGAATGCACTTTTCTTCTGTATTCTATATGTCAACTGTAAAGAATGCACTTTTCTTCTGTATTCTATATGTCAACTGTAAAGAATGCACTTTTCTTCTGTTTTCTATATGTCAACTGTAAATAATGCACTTTTCTTCTGTTTTCTATATGTCAACTGTAAAGAATGCACCTGCCTTATTCTGTATTTTATATGTCAACTGTAAAGAATGCACTTTTCTTCTGTATTCTATATGTCAACTGTAAAGAATGCACTTTTCTTCTGTATTCTATATGTCAACTGTAAAGAATGCACCTGCCTTATTCTGTATTCTATATGTCAACTGTAAAGAATGCACTTTTCTTCTGTATTCTATATGTCAACTGTAAAGAATGCACTTTTCTTCTGTTTTCTATATGTCAACTGTAAAGAATGCACTTTTCTTCTGTTTTCTATATGTCAACTGTAAAGAATGCACTTTTCTTCTGTATTCTATATGTCAACTGTAAAGAATGCACCTTCCTTATTCTGTATTCTATATGTCAACTGTAAAGAATGCACTTTTCTTCTGTATTCTATATGTCAACTGTAAAGAATGCACTTTTCTTCTGTATTCTATATGTCAACTGTAAAGAATGCACTTTTCTTCTGTTTTCTATATGTCAACTGTAAAGAATGCACTTTTCTTCTGTATTCTATATGTCAACTGTAAAGAATGCACCTTCCTTATTCTGTATTCTATATGTCAACTGTAAAGAATGCACTTTTCTTCTGTATTCTATATGTCAACTGTAAAGAATGCACTTTTCTTCTGTATTCTATATGTCAACTGTAAAAATGCACTTTTCTTCTGTTTTCTATATGTCAACTGTAAAGAATGCACTTTTCTTCTGTATTCTATATGTCAACTGTAAAGAATGCACCTGCCTTATTCTGTATTCTATATGTCAACTGTAAAGAATGCACTTTTCTTCTGTTTTCTATATGTCAACTGTAAAAATGCACTTTTCTTCTGTATTCTATATGTCAACTGTAAAGAATGCACTTTTCTTCTGTTTTCTATATGTCAACTGTAAAGAATGCACTTTTCTTCTGTTTTCTATATGTCAACTGTAAAGAATGCACTTTTCTTCTGTATTCTATATAACAACTGTAAAGAATGCACTTTTCTTCTGTATTCTATATGTCAACTGTAAAGAATGCACTTTTCTTCTGTATTCTATATGTCAACTGTAAAGAATGCACTTTTCTTCTGTATTCTATATGTCAACTGTAAAGAATGCACTTTTCTTCTGTATTCTATATGTCAACTGTAAAGAATGCACCTGCCTTATTCTGTATTCTATATGTCAACTGTAAAGAATGCACTTTTCTTCTGTATTCTATATGTCAACTGTAAAGAATGCACTTTTCTTCTGTATTCTATATGTCAACTGTAAAGAATGCACTTTTCTTCTGTATTCTATATGTCAACTGTAAAGAATGCACCTGCCTTATTCTGTATTCTATATGTCAACTGTAAAAATGCACTTTTCTTCTGTATTCTATATGTCAACTGTAAAGAATGCACTTTTCTTCTGTATTCTATATGTCAACTGTAAAGAATGCACTTTTCTTCTGTATTGTATATGTCAACTGTAAAGAATGCACTTTTCTTCTGTATTCTATATGTCAACTGTAAAGAATGCACTTTTCTTCTGTATTCTATATGTCAACTGTAAAGAATGCACCTGCCTTATTCTGTTTTCTATATGTCAACTGTAAAGAATGCACTTTTCTTCTGTTTTCTATATGTCAACTGTAAAGAATGCACTTTTCTTCTGTATTCTATATGTCAACTGTAAAGAATGCACTTTTCTTCTGTATTCTATATGTCAACTGTAAAGAATGCACTTTTCTTCTGTTTTCTATATGTCAACTGTAAAGAATGCACTTTTCTTCTGTATTCTATATGTCAACTGTAAAGAATGCACCTGCCTTATTCTGTATTCTATATGTCAACTGTAAAGAATGCACTTTTCTTCTGTTTTCTATATGTCAACTGTAAAGAATGCACCTGCCTTATTCTGTATTCTATATGTCAACTGTAAAGAATGCACTTTTCTTCTGTATTGTATATGTCAACTGTAAAGAATGCACTTTTCTTCTGTATTCTATATGTCAACTGTAAAGAATGCACTTTTCTTCTGTTTTCTATATGTCAACTGTAAAGAATGCACTTTTCTTCTGTATTCTATATGTCAACTGTAAAGAATGCACTTTTCTTCTGTATTCTATATGTCAACTGTAAAGAATGCACTTTTCTTCTGTTTTCTATATGTCAACTGTAAAGAATGCACTTTTCTTCTGTATTGTATATGTCAACTGTAAAGAATGCACCTGCCTTATTCTGTATTCTATATGTCAGCTGTAAAGAATGCACTTTTCTTCTGTATTGTATATGTCAACTGTAAAGAATGCACTTTTCTTCTGTATTCTATATGTCAACTGTAAAGAATGCACTTTTCTTCTGTTTTCTATATGTCAACTGTAAAGAATGCACTTTTCTTCTGTATTCTATATGTCAACTGTAACGAATGCACCTGCCTTATTCTGTTTTCTATATGTCAACTGTAAAGAATGCACTTTTCTTCTGTATTCTATATGTCAACTGTAAAGAATGCACTTTTCTTCTGTATTGTATATGTCAACTGTAAAGAATGCACTTTTCTTCTGTATTCTATATGTCAACTGTAAAGAATGCACTTTTTCTTCTGTTTTTCTATATGTCAACTGTAAAGAATGCACTTTTCTTCTGTATTTATATGTCAACTGTAAAGAATGCACTTTTCTTCTGTTTTCTATATAACAACTGTAAATAATGCACTTTTCTTCTGTATTCTATATGTCAACTGTAAAGAATGCACTTTTCTTCTGTATTCTATATGTCAACTGTAAAGAATGCACTTTTCTTCTGTTTTCTATATGTCAACTGTAAAGAATGCACTTTTCTTCTGTATTCTATATGTCAACTGTAAAGAATGCACCTTCCTTATTCTGTATTCTATATGTCAACTGTAAAGAATGCACTTTTCTTCTGTATTCTATATGTCAACTGTAAAGAATGCACTTTTCTTCTGTATTCTATATGTCAACTGTAAAGAATGCACTTTTCTTCTGTATTCTATATGTCAACTGTAAAGAATGCACTTTTCTTCTGTATTCTATATGTCAACTGTAAAGAATGCACCTGCCTTATTCTGTATTCTATATGTCAACTGTAAAGAATGCACTTTTCTTCTGTTTTCTATATGTCAACTGTAAAGAATGCACTTTTCTTCTGTTTTCTATATGTCAACTGTAAAGAATGCACTTTTCTTCTGTATTCTATATGTCAACTGTAAAGAATGCACCTGCCTTATTCTGTATTCTATATGTCAACTGTAAAGAATGCACTTTTCTTCTGTTTTCTATATGTCAACTGTAAAAATGCACTTTTCTTCTGTATTCTATATGTCAACTGTAAAGAATGCACTTTTCTTCTGTATTGTATATGTCAACTGTAAAGAATGCACTTTTCTTCTGTATTCTATATGTCAACTGTAAAGAATGCACTTTTCTTCTGTATTCTATATGTCAACTGTAAAGAATGCACTTTTCTTCTGTATTCTATATGTCAACTGTAAAGAATGCACTTTTCTTCTGTTTTCTATATGTCAACTGTAAAGAATGCACTTTTCTTCTGTTTTCTATATGTCAACTGTAAAGAATGCACTTTTCTTCTGTATTCTATATGTCAACTGTAAAGAATGCACCTGCCTTATTCTGTATTCTATATGTCAACTGTAAAGAATGCACTTTTCTTCTGTTTTCTATATGTCAACTGTAAAGAATGCACTTTTCTTCTGTTTTCTATATGTCAACTGTAAAGAATGCACTTTTCTTCTGTATTCTATATGTCAACTGTAAAGAATGCACCTGCCTTATTCTGTATTCTATATGTCAACGTAAAGAATGCACTTTTCTTCTGTTTTCTATATGTCAACTGTAAAAATGCACTTTTCTTCTGTATTCTATATGTCAACTGTAAAGAATGCACTTTTCTTCTGTATTGTATATGTCAACTGTAAAGAATGCACTTTTCTTCTGTATTCTATATGTCAACTGTAAAGAATGCACTTTTCTTCTGTATTCTATATGTCAACTGTAAAGAATGCACTTTTCTTCTGTATTCTATATGTCAACTGTAAAGAATGCACTTTTCTTCTGTTTTCTATATGTCAACTGTAAAGAATGCACTTTTCTTCTGTTTTCTATATGTCAACTGTAAAGAATGCACTTTTCTTCTGTTTTCTATATGTCAACTGTAAAAATGCACTTTTCTTCTGTATTCTATATGTCAACTGTAAAGAATGCACTTTTCTTCTGTATTGTATATGTCAACTGTAAAGAATGCACTTTTCTTCTGTATTCTATATGTCAACTGTAAAGAATGCACTTTTCTTCTGTATTCTATATGTCAACTGTAAAGAATGCACTTTTCTTCTGTATTCTATATGTCAACTGTAAAGAATGCACTTTTCTTCTGTATTCTATATGTTCAACTGTAAAGAATGCACTTTTCTTCTGTATTCTATATGTCAACTGTAAAGAATGCACTTTTCTTCTGTTTTCTATATGTCAACTGTAAAGAATGCACTTTTCTTCTGTATTCTATATGTCAACTGTAAAGAATGCACTTTTCTTCTGTTTTCTATATGTCAACTGTAAAGAATGCACCTGCCTTATTCTGTATTCTATATGTCAACTGTAAAGAATGCACTTTTCTTCTGTTTTCTATATGTCAGCTGTAAAGAATGCACTTTTCTTCTGTATTGTATATGTCAACTGTAAAGAATGCACTTTTCTTCTGTTTTCTATATGTCAACTGTAAAAATGCACCTGTCTTCTTCTGTTTTCTATATGTCAGCTGTAAAGAATGCACTTTTCTTCTGTTTTCTATATGTCAACTGTAAAGAATGCACTTTTCTTCTGTATTCTATATGTCAACTGTAAAGAATGCACCTGCCTTATTCTGTATTCTATATGTCAACTGTAAAGAATGCACTTTTCTTCTGTTTTCTATATGTCAACTGTAAAGAATGCACTTTTCTTCTGTATTCTATATGTCAACTGTAAAGAATGCACTTTTCTTCTGTTTTCTATATGTCAACTGTAAAGAATGCACTTTTCTTCTGTTTTCTATATGTCAACTGTAAAAATGCACCTGTCTTCTTCTGTTTTCTATATGTCAGCTGTAAAGAATGCACTTTTCTTCTGTTTTCTATATGTCAGCTGTAAAGAATGCACTTTTCTTCTGTTTTCTATATGTCAACTGTAAAGAATGCACTTTTCTTCTGTGTCCTATATGTCATCTGTAGAAATGCACCTGTCTTTTTCTGTATCTATAAGATACGTCAACTGTAAAAATGCCCTTGTCTTCTGTATTCTAAATGTCAACTGTAAAAATGCACTTTTCTTCTGTATGGCATAATCTTGTCAACTGTAACGAATACACTTGTCTTCTTCTGTATTACATATGTCAACTGTAAAACAACAAACGTGTCTTCTTCTTATGCTTAATGTCAACTGTAACGAATAAACTTGTCTTCTTCTGTATTATAATTGTCGACTTTAAAGGACACAGCTGTCTTCCTCTCCCATGTATATTCGACCTTAAAGGGACATTTGTCTCCTAACTCCTACGTGTCAGCTGTAAACTCTTCTTGGATCTGTAAAGACAAGCCCACTGCATACTTTCCACAGTCACTCTGAACATCCTAATACATTTTCTTCTTTCTTTTCTGACAAGGCCCGCAATATTTACTCCAGACTGGATCAGACACCCTTCCAACCTGTTCCTCCTGATCCCCAATTCACTGGCACTCCTCTCCTTTCCTTTCAGTCAACAAATGAGGAAGAAATCTTGAAAATTCTAAATGAAATTACCATAAAATCACGCGATCTTGATCCTGTGCCTGCTTCTCTTCTCACACAGTGTCTTCCGCAGCCTTTTCCAACTATCACAAAGATAGTAAACTAATCTCTTCTTTCAGGAATTTTCCATCATCTCTCAACACTGCAATAGTCACACCTCTACTCAAAAAGCCCGACCTCGGCTATAACATACAGAAGAATTACATACCTGTTTCTAACCTACTTTTCCTCTCCAAAGTCGTTGACAAAGTTGTACTGAAACAACTATACAGCCATCCTTACTCAAATAGTCTTCTTCCCTCATTTCAATCTGCCTATGGCGTCAACCACAGCACGAAAACCACCTTAGTCCACACGTTAAACATGCTTCTACACACTTCTGACTCCGGGAAAACCTCCCTTCTCGAGTTATCTGCAGCATTTTACACTATAGATCACTCTATCCTTCTCTCCTGTGTAAAAAAACAAACCGTTTTGTATTAAAGGTACAGCCCTCATTTGATTTAGTTCATACCTTACAGACCGATTCCATACAGTTGCAGTAAACAAGATTCAATCAATACCTGCCAAACTGGAATGTGGAGTTCCACAGGGATCAGTTCTGGGCCCTGTTCTTTTCACTTTCTACACTACTCCACTGTCATATATAATAAACCGTCACCAGATCAGCCATCATTTCTACGCTGATGATTCTCAGATTCAAAGCAGTGACACTCCCGAAAATTTGCCTTTTCTCTTGACAAATATGTCACACTGCCTTCAAGACATTTGGGGGACGGGATAGCCTAGTGGCTAGAACATTGCGCACCAATCTGACGACCCAGGTTCGATTCCCGTTCAAGGGGATATTTTCCCCTGGAGTTAACATCAGTGCCGACTCCACTCTCCCCAAAAGTCCTTCGCATGACACTATAAACCGAGTCCCCGTGTGCGAACGCACGCAGAACATTTTGTGCACACATGAAATCCTGTTCCGCTTTTCGTAAGAGTAGGCCATTGTGCGCCGGTGGGAACAGATGACAAAATGGACAAAACTGCATACACACGGGGACTGGATGTAAAAAAACACACAAGTGCTTATTCCATTATCCTCGATATAAAAGAATAAAACAAATAAATAAATATTAAAAACTGGATGACACAAAACAAGTTACTGTTAAACGCAGATAAAACCAAAGCCATGATTGCAGGGACCAAACACAAACTCTCCTCCATCACAACAGCTTCAACAGAATTTTGAAATAACGTCTTTTCCCCCACTTCCCACTGCCAAGCCCCAAGCCGTCTAGGTGTTTTGTTGAATTTATCGAACAACACACATCCCTTCAAAGCAAACATTCCATCAACCCAGACCTGCCCAATCCCCTGCTATTACTATCAATTACGGCAATATAAAGAACAAACCAAAAAGTACCCCCTTCTTTATCCGCTGGATGCCAACCATCCCAAACTTGTCCCACATCTCCCCATCCTATTTTATCAAGTCCCTGGGGACTATTGTAACACCTCTTTTTGGGCTGGTTCTGCCCGAGCAACACTATTCAACCACATCAAACCCAAACAAAACTCCTGCAGCCTCGATTGGTCAATTCAAAAAGGAAAAATCTGTGCAATATTACTCCTCTCTTGGCGATAACCACTAACACTGGTTGCCTGTTGCCGTTGAACAGAGAACATCAAAGGGTACAAGAAATCCGTAAACCCTCTGTTTACAAATGCCCCAACACAAAACAAAGCAACCCCTCCTAAATCCTTTGTAAAGCTATGTTTACCAACCATGGTCACTCCCTTGTTTTCCCCACCCGCTCTGCGCAGAAATACCCCCCTGTGCTTTTGACGAATTTCGAGATTCCGAACCCAATCCCACTGTTTGGGCCCGTCCGGTTGTTCTTTTTCTCCTTTTCTTCCCTGGACCAATCAATCCTGGAATCCCTCCTACCCCCCATAGCCACCCCTTCGTTTAAAATTCCCCTACCATTACAAGCAAACACATTTTACCATACAGGCTCAAATACATACCTAATTTATGCAAACCCTAAGGCATTTCACCAATTGTTTTTTCCACTCTCATACTCATTGTCCCCTACCCTCCTTCCAATGGCCAAAATCCCTACACCCTGGCCTGGGAAGGCATAATAAACCTTGGATTTTGTGTGTTTGTAAAATGTGTGTGGTTGTAATGTGTGTGGTGAATGTGTGTATGTGGTGTTGTGTAAGTTTGGTGTATGTGTGTGTGCGTGGTGGGGGGTGTGTGTGTATTTGTGTGTATATGAATGTGTTTTAGGGGGTGTGGTGTGCGCGCGCGGGCGGTTGGTGTAACAAATTATGAAATTTGGTTTTAGAACTGTTTTAATTCATTAGTTTTTTATTTTTTTGCCATGGTGGATTTTTGGGAGTTAAAGGTTGAAATACAAGCGGCTTTGATTTATTTTGTTTTACAATGATATTTAATTATTTAAATTTGCCTATTATCAACCCTATATAATTCCCATTTTTGCCTAATGATTATGATGAATCACGAATGAAAAAAATGAATAGGAAGGACAAACAGTTTTTTTATCTTTCTCCTATTCATCAACAAGTCCCACTGTATCTCCATTAATTTATGTCAGATGTAATGGGACAACAATTGTCTTTTACCTACCAATATAAATCATAGAATAACCATTTTGTAAGACTACGGGCCCCGTTCCCCTTTCTAACCACTCACAATTGAACAATTTGAGTTCAAAAAGGAACAGAATTGTTTACCCCCTTTTTTTCCCTCGATCATCCTCAGTTTTCAATGAGAAAGGAATTACAGCTTTCCTTCCTTCTTATCTACATGTCCCACACTGTAACAGGGAATACTTAATTTGTTTTTTCCTCTCATCACTCCTTCACACGGCCCTGGTAAAAAATACAACATCCTGTTTTCTTCTCTCATCTTAACACAGAGGCGGTAAAAATGATATCCCTGTTTTTCCCTTCCTCATCTACACATGCGGCTGTAATAAAAATAATACAACAATCCTGTTCTTCCTCTCATCTACACATAGGCTTGTAAAAAGAATTATCAAGTTTTTTCTTCCATTCTTCATCAAACACATCCGACTTGTAAACATAATACAACACCCTGTTTTTTCCTTCTCTCATCTACACATCGGGCCTTTTGCAAAATAATATTCCATGGTTTTCTATCCTTCCTCAACTACAAACCAACCCGTGTCCCTGTAAAAATAATATCCCTGTTTTTTCTTTTCTCCTCATGCTCCACATCACCATCTTTCCATCAATCATCCATCAGAACCCCGTGGGGGACCCTTGGCGTCCGGTTGGGGGGGAGACAACGAAAGACGATGCCGGTGGAAAGCCTCATCCAATTCCACATTTCCGGTCCCCCCTCGGTTCTCTTCCTGCGCCAGTAAACAAGTGCCGAATTCCATTCAAATCCTTGTCCCATTCCTCTTGATGTTTTTTGTCCATAGAGGGCCCATGACTTGTTTTGTTCAGATCTTTCCCCTCTTTTTAACCAGCACACCATCGAGTGTTTCCCCTGCAGTACTTTTTTTATTGGCAGAAGTGGTTATTTGTAGGCGGGTGACGATGGGCCCGAACCCAAAGGTACAGCATTTTTTCTTCCCATTGACCATGTGTGATAAAAGGGGTTTTCCTGCGTTTGACCTGCCATCCCCGTGATTATTTTTGACCGCTTTGAACAAATTTCCCATTTGGTCAATTATTTTTCCCGTTCTCCTTCCAGAACTATAGGCCCCAGTATTTTCTATGGCAAATTTTTTGTATTCCAAAATGACTGGAATTTCGCTTTTTGGCTGTTTACAGCAAGTCCAATGTCCCACCCAGGTTTTTTTCCAACTTTCCGTACAGCACAGATAGTCTGAATTAGGAGGGCCCTTTGGTAGAAGCTTTTTAGTTTTTTTGAATTGTGGTAAAACTAGAATCTCTTTTACCTTTTCCCATATGGAGTTGAGATTTTTGTCATTGAAGATGTTGGCCATGGCTAAGTCCTGAACTTATGATTCGTGCTGCCCCCCGACGATTGGCCGTCATTACGTGAGTGAGCACCCCCAAGGTGGGATTTTAAAAAAGCGTTCCCCCTACCTCCTGTCCCCAGAAGATTATTTTTTTATTTGGCCCGTTCATGGGCCAATTTTTTTGTAAGCAGTTGGCCGTTTGCACGTTGCTGTTTCACAAGGTATAAACTTTATTACTTTTTATTTCCCCTCTGGACATTCACCCCAATCATCCAACAACAGGCTCCAGCTCTGTTCACAAGGGTCCCCCTGGCCCCCCCCCGTAAGAAAAATTCTTGGCATCACGTGTTACTTTTCGTTTCGGGCCCCAAGAGACAATGTCATCGGCAAACCACCGCAAGTTTTAATGTTTCAAGGGGTCCCCCCTCCCCTAGCCGCTCCAATGGGAAGGATGGTAGGTGGAAGTCCCCATGGGAAGGGTCTCCTCCTCAAAATTTTTTTTTTTTCCAAAGAACAGATTAAACAGGACAGGAGATACACAGGCCCATCCTTTGTTTCGACTCCCCCAACATTGGTCTTTGAAGTAGTCCCCTCCCTACTGATGTTAGGTTTTTCAGAAGGACTTGCAACTGCCTTGCGGGTGTGTTTTAGTTTATAGTGGAGCATGAATTGGGTGTTTTTTTTATTTCACTAAAAAAAAATCCTACAATGCCCAAAAATTTCCTGAGGACCTGCCCACAGTCCCCCTTCATCCCATAACTCATTGGTACGAAAAAACTTGTCTTGAAAGTCGATTAAGATTGTGGAAACAGGTTCTACTCTGATTGTATGAAGCATGTTTAAGTTTATCTATTTATTTTTTCTCCATCAGGGAAAGTGCCATTTTTAAAAAAATCTGTTTCGATTGGCTCCTGGCCCCAGCCCCCTGAACCCACTTTTTGTTTTCCCACTGCAAGGGTGATCCTTCGCTGCCTCCTTCTTTAGTCGGATTGTTTCCCCAAAAATAACTTTGGAGTCAAGATCTGCTGGCGGGTGGGGCCCTGAAAGAGGGCCCCCCTTTTGAATTGTTTCCTATAGTTAATTAGGCATTGGCGTAAATTTTTCCCCCTTTCCTTGGCAAGGGGAATGAAATTGAAGTGATTTTTATGTGGTTTCCCCCTCCCCCATACCAGTTTTATGGCCCCACTTGGTATTTGTCCCTCCCAAATTCTACCTGACAGACCAGCCTGTAAAATGTGTGGTGGGGTTGACTGTTATCCGCCACCAATGCTTTGGAGCATCCTCCTGGCCATGGCATGTATTGACCCAGCTTCCCTGGGGTTTTACTTTTTTTCCCCCTACCGGAAAGCTGCGGTATGGCTTTCATTCCATTTTCTTCCCTCCAGTATAGGATTTAATGGCGAGTGGTAGGCTCATTTGATGTTTAGCCTGCTTTTCCCTCTTCTTTTTAACTCATGTCCCCCCAGGTTGTATTTTGGGTTAGTTTTTGTTACAAGTTCTTGACAAATACTCAAACCCACCTGTTAAATGCAAGTGGGAAGCTTTCCTTTGGGTGAGGAGGTTTCCGGAAAGCCTTAATTTCAATTGTACTAGGATGAAATTTTGGTTTTGAAGTGGGTTTTGTGAGTTTCTATCAGGGTGTCGTATGCCCTTATTTTTTAACTGTTGCCCCACAATCATGCTTTTATTTTTCGATCTCACTCACATAGGAATCACTGAATCCCCAATTCTCTCCGGCCTTTAACAATGACCCTTTACTTTTAACAAGGATTGGATGGCCCTCTTCTTCCCCGTAAATCATTTAGGGATAATGGAAAGACCTGGATGGTTTTTCAGTGCCCCTTCTATGATACGGCAAATACGGTCCAAGAAGACAATAGGTATTCCATGGCTGGTGGGTTATAGCCCGACTGACGGACCCCGAGTACCTCCCCTCTTCGTTTCCCTCGGACAGCCCCCCTCCATTTAAAGTTATTGTAGAGTTCGATTGATGTTCCCAAATTGTCCCCCCTCAGGAGGGGATTTCATGGCCGCAAAAAACCCCCGCCCCGAAGATTAAAGTTGTTTTTTTTCAAGATCACCTCGACAATCAGGAAATCATTTCAGTTTTGTCCCACGTCCCAAATTTTGATTACGTGGGTTTTTTACAGCTGTATTTGTTTTTTTTCCTTTTTTCATCTTCAAATTTGAATACCATCAGATCAACAAGGTCGTGGACGCAAGCCATATGTCAACTCCAGGGAATAAGGGAACTTTGGTTTACCCCTAGCCTCCTTGTATATGATGCTGGATTTGAAGCGGCCGTGGTTGTGATAAGAATAAAAATCAATTTGGTTGTTTTTTATTATAGTAATCAATGCCCCGTTTTGGCGCCTGCCAAGGTGTCCTCCATTGCCTGCTAATTTGATGTGGGATAGAGGGTATTGGGGGCACTGGTAAGTTACAGTGGGTAGTGCAGGCCCAAACTCCCAGCAGACGAAGTCCCCCTGTCCTGTTGTCACTCCATTTTTTCCAAACTGACCACCTGGTTCCGGCCCCCTTGGGGTATGTAATAGTCAGGACCAACTATTTTTATGGCGGTTTAAAAATTCCCCCTTGGAAGGATAGGATGATTTTCCATTCTTGGTATTTTTTTTTACAATAATGGGTCCCCCCCCTCCATCAAGATCTATGTTCGTAAAATATCGTCCCCTACTTGTCACTTTTCCCATCCTCATGGGTCCCCCCCCATATTAAAGTTGCAAAGATTTTTATTGAAAAGAATGGGGTTGTAAATTGTTTTCTTTGGCATTGGCCCCGACAAGCCGGGATGCTGGATAACCCAGCTGTAAAACCGATGTAACAAGCTGGAAAAATGCCCCCCCACTTTTACAACCTGTGTATCCTGACAATCAAATGCCCACATCCAAATGGTTGGTGATGTTTTATCTTCCTTGACCACTTGTAACCATAATCGTGTATTGCCGCCATTCTTTGATCAAGTCCCATTGAGTTATCCACCAAACCAAAATCCCCATGTTTCATCTCCCTTTCTTCCTAGTCCCAATAATGTCCCATATATAGCGGCTGGAAGCCACCGACTCCTCGTATTCATATTGAAATTTTTTATTCCGCCACTGTGGAAATAGTGAACGGAAACCCATTCCATGGTAAAAACCAATGGGTGATCAGACCCCCCTCTAAGGGAGCTTAAGAAATGTATTTTACATGTTTTAAACGACCAGTAAAAGCCTTGAACTTTGTCCACAGCCCACCCAGTTTTTTGGTTTGATTCAATTGAAAAATGCGCCGTTCGTGGTAACGCCGGGCCCTCCCGACTGATACGGTATCAAAAAAATATGGCTATTGCATTTGGTCCCTTTCCATTATTATTTTATTTTTCCCTTGAGGGGCCATAGGCTCATCCCCCCTTGGAGGCCGCCAATTCACCCAATCTCCCAAAGAGTCCTCCCCATCATGTTTTTTTTTGGGGTATTTTTTTTCTATTTGGGGGTTTTTCCCCCCTCCCCACATGCGACTTGGTTGTAACTGGGTTACAAGGATTACCAGTAAAGCAGTAACATAGGAACTTCCCTTGTGACCTGAGCCTACCCTTTCCCTCATCTACACATTCGGCTGTTAACAAATAAATATCCTTGTTTTCTCTTCTCTTCAACGTACGGGACATCGCTGTAAAATTAAATGATGTGCTGTTTGGGGTTTTTATATCTTCTCATCAAGAACACATCGGCTTGTAAAAAAGAAATATCTAATGTTATTTTTATTTCTTTCCTTTCCCTGGTCAATCTACACATTAGACTGTAAAAAAAATGAAATATCTTGGTTTTTTTTCATCTCTTCCATGTACACATCCGCCTGTAAAAATAATAACTGGTTTTATCTTCTCTCATGTAACCACATCGCTTTTGTTTAAAAATAATACCCCCCTGTTTTTCCCCCTTTTCTCCCCCGCAACTAACACATCGGGCCCTTGTAAATAATATTCCTTATGTTTTTTTGTATTTTCGTCTCAGTACCACATAGGCCTGAACAAATGGATTTATCCTGTTTTCTTTTTCCCCTACTTCTCATCATCTACACATAGGCTGTAAAAAAAATAAATCATCCCCTTTAATTTCCTTCTCTCATCTACACCAACCGGCATTAAAATAACACAAACACCCTGTATTTTCTTCTCTCCCATATGTACACCAAGGCAGGGATAAAAATGAATAGCCCAGTCATATCTTTTTCCCCTCTCATCCCTACACCATAGGCATGTTAAAAATAATACACCTGTTTTACCTTCTCTCAATCTTAAACACAACCCGGTCTGAAAAAATATAAAAAACAACAATCCAGTATTTTTCCCCAGATCTCCTCATGTAAAACCTATGCCTGTAAAAAATTAGTATATCCTGTTTCTTCCTTTCTCCGTGCATAAAATCTACACATAGGCCTGTTAAAAATGATAACCTGTTTTCCTCTCTCCGTCATCTACACAACCGGCCCTGAACCAACAAAACAACATTCATTTTTTTCTTTTCCTTTCACTCCTCCCCACACATATTCCCTGGTTACAATGATAACCAGTTTTATATTTTTCCCTATCACTCATCTTAACACATGAGGCCCTGTAAAATGATATCACAGGTTTTTATTGTTATCTTCCCTTTCTCAACAATCTACCGCAAAGGCTGTAAAAGATAAAACCTTGTTATTATTCCATTCTTCCTCTCCCAACTACACAACGGCTGTAAAATGATATCCTGTTTTCTTCTCTCATGTACACATAGGCTGTAAAATGATATCCTGTTTTCTTTTTCCCCATCTACACATAGGCTGTAAAATGATATCCTGTTTTCTTCTCTCACTACACATAGGCTGTAAAGACAGATCCATGATCTACTCTCGGCCGTACATGTCAGCTGTAAAGGACACCGCTATCCTGCATCATCTACATGTAAAGGACACCGCTATCCTGCATCATCTACATGTAAAGGACACCGCTATCCTGCATCATCAACATGTAAAGGACACCGCTATCCCGCATCATCTACATGTAAAGGACACCGCTATCCTGCATCATCTACATGTCAGCTCTACAGAAAACCATTATCTTCTCCCATGTACAGACCCCTGAACAACTTGCGGTTTGCCGATGACATTGACCTCATGGGCGGAAGTAACACAGAGCTGCAAGATCTTACGACCAGACTTGAGAACAGAGCTGGAGCATATGGGATGGAGGTGAGCTCAGAGAAGAGTAAAGTACTTGTGAACAGCACGAGCAACGCCACTGCTAAAATTTGCATGAACGGCCAACAACTGGAGGAGGTAGACGCTTTTAAACACCTTGGTGCTACAACTCACAAAGGACGGCCATCGACGACAAAATCAAAGTCAGACTAGCCATGGCAACATCTTCCATGACAAAACTCACCACCATATGGAAAAGTAAAGAGATCAGTTTCCCAATCAAACTAAAGCTCTACAAAGCCCTAATTCAGACTATCCTGATGTACGGAAGTGAAACCTGGACATTGACTGCTGAAACAGCAAAGCGAATCCAGTCATTTGAAACAAATGCCATAGAAAACTACTGGGCATATCCTGGAGAGAACGAAAGACCAATGAATTTGTCAAGAGTCAAATAACACGGCTGGAAGGTCCACAGGAAACCCCTTCTCACCATTGTCAAGAAGAAAATGCTGACATGGTTCGGCCACGTCACCCGCCACAACACTCTGCCCAAACCAGTACTGCAGGGAACACTCGAAGGTGGCAGAAAGAGGGGAAGACAGAACAAGTCATGGATGGACAACATCAGAGAATGGACCAGGATGAATGACTCGGTACTACTGCGCAGAGCCGAGGACCGAGATGGATGGAGGAGGCTTACCACGACATCGTCTTTCGTGTCTCCCCCACGACCGCCAAGGTCACGGGACTGATGATCATGATGTACAGACAAGCTATAAAAGACGAGGTTATCTTCTCCCATGTACAGACCAGCTATAAAAGACGAGGTTATCTTCTCCCATGTACAGACCAGCTATAAAAGACGAGGTTATCTTCTCCCATGTACAGACGAGCTATAAAAGACGCAGTTATCTTCTCCCATGTACAGACCAGCTATAAAAGACGCAGTTATCTTCTCCCATGTACAGACGAGCTATAAAAGACGCAGTTATCTTCTCCCATGTACAGCCAGCTTAAAGAAGACGAGCATTTTTCTCTTATCCCACATATCAGCTGTAAATGAATACAGATGCCTTCTTCTCTTATCTACATATCAGCTGCAAATGATACAGCTCTCTTCTTCTCTTATCTACATATCAGCTGCAGATGATACAGCTCTCTTCTTCTCTTATCTACATATCAGCTGCAGATGATACAGCTCTCTTCTTCTCTTATCTACATATCAGCTGCAGATGATACAGCTCTCTTCTTCTCTCATCTATAATGTCAGCTGTAAAGGACACAGTTTCTTCTCTCATCTAATATCAGCTGCAGAATGACACAGCTTTTCTTCCTTATACATCTGAGATATACGTTCTTTTTATTATTATTAAAATCTATTATTATTATTATTGGTCATTATATTATATATTAATTTATTGTCACTTTAGCCCATCATCTACATCTCAAATACAAAGGATGCATGCAGGCGTACGCTAGCTCAGTTTATAGTCAGACGCAGCTGCTTGTTTTGTAGAAGAAGGGAGTGGGAGAGGACATGCTGCATAAACGAGTGTGTCATTGATCAGCATGGAGCTTGGTGTGGAGACAGTGGCCACAGTGGCGTCCAGACAGATCCCTCTGCTTCAGGGAGTCCAATGAATACAAATGACCATTGATTTTCTGCTGCTGCTGCTGATCGTGCACGCCCCATCTTCCCCAGGGCGCGAGTTCTGAGACGCGCTGTTGGAGGAAGGGTTAACAAGATCATCCTGTGCCTCCCCCCCCCCTACTGGGCAAAGGTGGCATGTCTTAGGCAGCCCTTAAAACTCCTCTGTCTCTCTGGCTTGTGAACATTCAGTTCAATCTTATTCAATAGTTTAATGTCCTCTAATAAAGGGCATTGTTCTGCAGAGATAAAGATATTTCTAAACAATAAAGATTTAGGTAGATAAATGTGAAGACGCACGACAGAGGTAATTTTAAATAAATACACACACATACACACATGCAAGCGCGCATGTACACACACGTACACATGAACAACACAATACAATGTATATACTTTGTTATCTAAATACACAATAAGTTCGTGTGAGTTATGAGCATAATTAAAAATGAACAACGAAACATTATGAAATGAAATAGCACAGATCGATAGCACACTTTCAGGCAGACCCTTTCCAATACTTGTAAACAAAGAGCAGTCATATATCAGTGACATCCATCCACACATGCGTGCACACAAGTAAGCAAGCACTGGCGCATGCATGCGAGCGCGCACACACACGCACACACATACATACATACACACACACCGCTTTAACTTAATTCAGCTAAAAGAATTTCTGACAGGGAGGATGATGATGAGACAATTGAAGCTGGAAGCAGTGGTGGTCAGAGGGAAGAGTAGGAAGGACATCAGTAGACTGGAGGAGACTGTCACTGTCCCTGCAGGTGCGCCAGTCTAGAGTGTGTCCTTTGCTACGAGTTGGAATAGGGATAGCCTGTGTTCAATCAGAACTATTCAGCAAATCCATAGTCTTAGCAGTGAGAAAGTTAGAAGGGATATCCTAATGATCCTGACACTCTCCAGTGAGAAGCAGGGCACCTTTGAGATTATTGCAGTATTCCAGCAGGAGGTCAGAGGTGTTTCTTCTGTGTGGAGGTGGTCTGTAAGTGAATAAAATATGGACACATTGTTGAGGGACAAACAGTCAGTTGTACACGTGCGATAGAGGAGTGCTGGAAGAGAAAATACCACGCAGCGGATATGTACTGCAGAAGAGAAAATACCACGCAGCGGATCTGTACTGCAGAAGAGAAAATACTAGCCAGTGGATATGTACTGCTTCTTCTTCTTCTTCTTCTTCTTTCATCTGCCGCTAGTGCCCTTCGGCGTCGCGGGGAGACACAGACGTCTGTCTGCAGCAAGGCGGGAGGCTTGATGTAGTGACAGGTCATGGGCTCGCAGGGTGTCAGCCACGGAGTCGCTCCATCGTCTCCTTGGTCTTCCTCTGGCTTTCCAGCCATTGTATTTGGTGGTGTATGCCCGTAGGGCTGGTTGGTTGGGCGGCATTCTAGTGAGGTGACCAAACCACCTGATCCTTTGTTGTTCGATATGGTGGAGAATTGGTGTTAGTCCGACCATGTCTCTGATCACCTCATTCTTGATCTTGTCGCGTCTGGTCTTGTTGACAGCTTTTCTCAGGCAGCGCATTTCACATGTGACCAGTTTTCTCTCTAAGGCTTTTGTTAGGGCCCATGTCTGACACTGGTATGTGAGTGTTGGAACGAAGATGGCGTTGATGAGTTTTGCCTTGGTGCTCATTGGGATGCGGGGATGTTTTAGAAGGGGGGCGAGTTGGTAACTGACTGCGTCGCTTTCTGGCATCTTGTTTCTATCTCTCTGTCCAATTTTCCATCTTCAGTGAAGAGGCTGCCAAGGTATTTAAATTCTTTGGTCTGTTTCAGCTGGGTGCCGTTGATTGTTGATGTCGAGATTTCCTGGATTTCTGCTGACAGACATAAACTTTGTTTTGGTGATACTGATCTTCATGCCCATACCTCTCCCCAGCTTGTGTTTGAGTTTGGTCTGTGTGTTCTTGAAGAGCTGCTTGTTCTGTTTCATCAGGGACTGGTCGTCAGCAAATAATAGTTCGTTCAGGCCTCAAGATCTGGGTTGGCTTCCTTTGTAATCTGGTCCATGTAGATCACGAAGAGAAGGGGAGAGTACGCAGCCTTGCCTGACCCCTGATGTAACCGGGAACCAGTCGGATGTTCCACTGGCTGTTCGGACTGCGCTCATACTGTTGGCATAGATTGCTCTGATGTTATCAAGCAACTGCCCCTTCACGTCGTACTGCTTTAGGATCTTCCAGAGCTTGTCTCTGTTGACTCGGTCGAAAGCTTTTTCTTGATCAACGAATACTGTATGCAGGGTGGCGCTGCTCTTGTGGCGACGCGCTCTCCCTGGGGAGAGCAGCCCGAATTTCACGCAGAGAAATCTCGTGACTTAAAGTGGTATAAAAAAAAAAAAATAAATAAAAATAAAGGTCTTGGTTGATTCGATGGCTCTTTCACACAGCTGTTGGAGTGCGAAAATGGCATCTGTGCACCCCTCTTCCTTTCCGAATCCAAACTGGGCATTGCTCAGTGGGTGTTCTGCTTTGGCTCTTGTGCGCTGTTCCAGAATCTTTGCATACATTTTCCCTACATGGCTGAGAAGTGAAATGCCTCTGTAGGTGCTGCAGTCTCTCTTGCTGCCCTTTTCTTCCAAATTGGCACCACTATTGCATTTTGCCAGTCCATTGGTACTTTCCTCTCTTCCCATGCTTTCTGGAAGATGATGGTGAGCCACTTAACTCCCGTTTCTCCGCATGCAAGGATGGCTTCAGTTGTTATGCCGTCATCACCTGCCGCTTTGCCCTTTGGCCTGGTTTTAATTGCTTTTCTTGTTTCAGCTTCAAGGATTTGGGGCTCTAACATGGTCTTTAAAAGCGGGGTTTGAGAACTGAGAGCTGGAAGCTTGTACTCCAGATGGGTTTAAAAGATCTTTAAAATAGTCTTTCCATCGTTTCAGAATGTCCTCTTCTTTGTGCAGTGCCTCTCCATTTGCATCATTCACTACTGTTGTTGGATTGAATGGCTCATCTCTTACGCTCATCGTCTTCACACTTTTGAAAATATTCTCTTGGGGAGTTCTTGCAAATTTCTCTTAAAATTCTCTCCATAAGTCGCCCAAGATTTTTCTTTGGAGGATTTCACAACACGATTACTATGTCTTCTTGCGATTTTTGTACTTGACGTAGTCCTCTTCTGTCCTTTGGTCTTGACCCAAGCTTTATATAGCTGCTTTTTTTTTCTTGATGGCTTCCTTCACCTCTTGGTTCCACCAAGCTGTAGCTTTCCTGTTTTTTACCTCCACATTTCTTGTCCCGCAAACTTCCCTTAAGGTGTTCAAGAGAGCTGGCTTTGAAGGTGTCCCAGACTTGCTCCATGTTGAGAGGTGTTTGTATCAATGGAATCAAGTTTCACCTTGATAGCACTGTGAATCTGTTCTGCACTTCTTTCTCTTCCAGTTTGAGGAGGTTGATCTTTTCAGGCTGGTTCTTCCTAGCAGTTGTTATTTTCTTCTCTGAGTACTGGAGGCTAGAATGACAGGCCTGTGGTCAGTGTCAAGGTTGGCATTGGGGATGGCTTTTGAGTCTTTGATGGCGTAACGTGTTCTAGATCTTGCAAGTATAAAGTCGATTTGAGACGAGATGTTGAGATCGTTCCATTTGTACCACAGGTGTAAATTTGGGAGGCTCGGTGTTGGAAAAAGGTGTTGGTGATGATCAGATCATGCTCTGCACATAGTTCCAGCACGTGGTTCCCGTTGTAATTACAAGGTGTTCTGTGGTCACTGTGGGGTCCAAGATGTTTTGTCACGGGTTTCTTCTCTCACCAACTCTGCCGTTGAAATCACCCATGACATACAGGTCCTCTTTGTCAGGGGTGCTGTTGATGAGGTCGGAGAGCTCTTGATAGAATGAGTCTTTCTCCTCTTCTGAGTACGAATTGTTACACGGTGCATATGCTTTGGATATAGTCGACGATTTTGTTGGACTTTCTTACAACCAATTTTAATCAGTCTTTCTGATATGTGTTCTGTACTCATGAGATCTTTGCTATGTTCTGGGTGTAGGATGAATCCCACACAATGCGTTGCTCTCTGGTCTTTCCTGACTCCACTCCAGATGAGAACAAAGTTTGAATGGATTTTTCTTTCGTTCCTTCTCCTTTCTTCCTAGTGTCTGAAATGCCCATGAATGGAGATCTTTCTTTTGGTCATGAATTCCACAATTTTCTGGTTCCTGTTTGTTAGGCCGCAGATGTTCCATGTTCCAATGTAGTCACTGTTCCTATCTCGATGTCCGTTCCATTGCGAGGTCGTTTCCGTTGGTATCCGTCCGTTTGTGTCTCTTTTCAGTTTTTCTTAGCGGTTGAGAAATCCACTGTCGGCTTGCTAGGCCAGTCACAGCTTCACGAGAGCCCCGTTAGCCAGCTTGACCTGTTTCCGTTTCCCACGACGTGGACGAGGGTTTGGACTTTGGGAAAACGATATGTACTGCGAAGAGAAAAGACAGCCAGTGGATATGTACTGTGCAAGAAGAGAAAACATACCACGCAGTGGATATATACTGCAAGAAGAGAAAATAACCCACGGCAGTGGATTTGTTACTGCAGAAAGAGAAAATACCAACACCCAGTCAGCATAATTGTATCTCTTAAAGTCCTTTGAAAGAGTTAGATCTGAAACAGCTCATACCACCACCTTCCGCTCCACAGACAGTCTTCGTTCCTGCGTTTCAATCTGCCCATCGCGCATACCACAGCAATGAAACCACCCTACAAACCACACCTTAAACACCTTCAACTTGCTTCTGACCATCAGGGGAAACTCTCCCTACTCACTCTTCCGACTTATCTGCAGCCTCCGACACTATTGATCACTCTATAATCTCTCCCGTCTTCAAGAAACGTCTGGTGTAAACTGATGCAGGCCCTCATATAGGTTTCGCTCATACCTGACTGACCCGATTCCAGACAGTCCCAGTAAACAAGAATTCCGCACCAGCGCCTGGCCATACACTGGAATGTGGAGTCTCCCCCCGCGCCACGACGGATCTGTCATAGGCCACTGTTTCTTTCTTACCCCTCTCATACACACACGCAATCCACTGTCACATATAAATTAAGCCGTGGATCATATCAACCATCACATTTTATGCAGAATGACTCTCTAGAATTCTAACATAACACTCCTGAAAATCTCTGCCTTCTCCTCTGACAAAAAATATGGCCTACTGCTTTCAAGATCTCCAAAACTGATGATAAGAACAAAGTTACAAACTAAATGGCTGATAAATCGGAAGCCATTGCTTGTAGGGGCCAACACAAACCTCTCTTCCATTTCAACAGCTCTCAATAGATATTTTCGCGGGCAATGCTTCAGTCCCTATCCACTACTGTGAATATCTAGGTATTGTTATCGACAATACCACTCTCTATGCAAAAATTAATCACCCAGACCTGCCAGTCGTGCTATAATCCATCACTTACTATCACTCCTCGACCACTACAGCCTCTCTTCCACTAAACTTATAATTCTCGGTGATTTCAACTTCCATTTCGACAACCAGTCTTCTCCAGATGTCAAACGTCTTTCTCACTCTCTCTCCCAACTGGTAAATGAGGCAACGGATAGATCTGGTCATATTTTAGACTGGCTGATTACTAATGCTTCCTTTAATCTTGCCACATGTCTCTGTCACAGACGAACTGCATTCTGATCATTCCGCCATTCTTTCCCACCTCAACATCACAAAACCTGTCAGAAAGAAGAAATATGTTACTCATTGCAATCTTAAGGCCTTAGACATTCATACCTTCTCTTCACAAGCTTCCGAACGTTTTTCACAAACCTCTGACCACACTGACCTCTCTGATTACTATAACACTGTTCTCCGCCAACTGCTTGACGAGCATGCACCTCCTACTGACCATCTCCTCCCTGACAGACCCTGTGCGCCATGGTATCCCCAAGACATCTTGATAGCGAAGCGCAAACGCCGGCAACTGAAAGGCAGTGGCGGAAGTAAAAAACCGAAATCAACAAAATGCTTTTCCGGAAAACAAATAAACAAAGGTCAAACTCTTAATCCCTTCAGCAAAGACAGACTACTACTCTTCCCAAGTTCCTCTGTGCTACAATCCCTAAAATCTCTTTTTTCCCTCACCTCAAAAACTTTTTTGGGTCTGCAAAAACAACTCCTCTGCCTAACACCCACAGCCTGTCTGAACTTCCATCCATCTTTTTTGGCTTCTTTTCAGACAGAGTCCGCAACGTACGCTCCAGACTGGATCAGACTCAATTCCAGCCTGCGCCTCCTGATCCCCAGTTCACTGACACTCCTCTCTTTTCCTTCCATCCCACAAGTGAAAAAGAAATCATGACAATTCTGAAGTAAATGACTCTAAAATCATGCGACCTTGACCCCATGCATGCTCCTGTTTTCTCACAATGCCTTTCACAACTGGTACCTATTATCACTAAAATAGTAAACTCATCTCTTTTGTCAGAAAATGTTCCATCAGCTCTTAAAACCGCAATAGTCACACCCCCCACTGAAAAAGCACGACCTCGATCCCAACATTCTGAAGAATTATAGGCCTGTCTCAAACTTATCCTTTGTCTCTAAAGTACTAGAAAAAATTGTTCTCAAACAGCTCAGCAGTCACCTTCATTCCAATGATCTTCTTCCCACTTTTCAATCTGCCTATCGCCACAACCACAGCACCGAAACCACCCTAGTCCACCTTTAAGATACGCTTCTACTTGCTTCTGATGCAGGAAAAATCTCCCTCCTCACTCTTCTTGACTTATCTGCAGCCTTTGACACTATAGATCACTCAAGTCTTCTTTCTCGCCTCCAAAATACGTTTGGTATTAATGGCACAGCCCTCACCTTGTTTACTTCATACCTCACAGACCGATTCCAGAAAGTTATTGTAAACAAAATTCAATCAAAACCTGTCAAAATGGAATGTGGAGTCCCCCAGGGATCAGTCCTGGGCCCTGTTCTCTTTACTCTCTACACTGCCCCACTCTCACATATAATAAACAACCACCATATTGATCATTATTTCTATGCAGATGACACTCAGCTTCAGTGCAGTGATACTGTTGAAAACTTGCCTTCCCTCCTGACAAATATGTCCTACTGCCTTCAAGACATTTAAAACTGGATGACTCAGAACAAGTTACAAATTAATGCCGATAAAACCGAAGCCATGCTCATAGGGACCAAAAATAAACTCTCCTCCATCACAACAACTTCAATAGCATTCGGTAATGGGTCAGTTCCTTTGTCCAACTCTGTGAAGTATTTAGTAGTTCTTGACAACACACTCTCCATGAAAAAAATTCATCACCCAGACCTGCCAGTCTTGCTACTATCAGTTACGGCGCATAAGCGCAATTCGCAAGTATCTGTCCACTGATGCAACTTCCAAGCTCGTCACATCTCTCATTCTTTCACGTTTAGACGACTGTAATTCTCTTTTGGCTGGCCTACGAGCATCGTCCATCCATCCACTCTCATCAACGCATACAAAACTCTGCAGCTCGACTGGTCCTAAGAAAGAAAAAATGTGAACACATCACTCCTCTTCTGCGATCTCTTCACTGGCTGCCAGTCTCACAAAGACTGAAGTATAAGATCAATACCCTCTGTTTCAAATGTCTCCACAAAACTGCACCCTCTTATCTCTGTAACTGTCTTCACCTGTATACTCCATCCCGTTCCCTTCGTTCAGCCGCAGATACTTTGTGCTTTCGAACACCCAGATTCGTACAAACATTGTTGGCCGTCGCTCTTTCTCTATTTCTGGTCAATCCACCTGGAATGACCTCCCTCTTTTACTTCGCCAAAAGCCTTCATTTGACACCAAATCCAGCATCAAAACACACTTATTTTCTACCTGAGACTTTCCCCTCATATCTGTCCCTAATTTTCAACAGCATCCTCCACCTCCTAATTGTGTTTGCGAGTGTGTGTGTGTGTGTGTGTGTGTGTGTGTGTGTGTGTGTGTGTGTGTTTGTGTCTGTGTGTGTGTGTGTAGTGCGTGCGTACGTGCGTGCGCGTGCATGGATTTGAAATATCTTGTTCATTATGTTTAAGGAGAGTTGCATGCGTGTAAATGATTTGAGTGCAAGCGCTTCGATTTTGTTTGTTTTTGCAGGATTCAGCGCTATATGAAATTCTTCTTCTTCTTCTTCTTCTTTTTCTTCTTCTTCTTCTTCTTTTTCGTCTTCTTCTTCTTCTTTCTTCTTCTTCTTCTCTTCTTCTTCTTCTTCTTCTTCTTCTTCTTCTTCTTCTTCTTCTTCTTTTCTTCCTTCTTCTTCTTCTTCTTTTTCTTCTTCTTAAATATGGCGTATTAGTGCAATTCCAAAGTACCTATCCACAGACGCAGCGTCCAAACTCGTTTACGTCTCTCATTCTTTTCACGTCTGGACTATTGCAATTCTCTTTTGGCTGGTCTGCCAGCATCATCTATCCACTCCCTTTAACGTATTCAAAACCCTGCAGCTCGCCTAGTCCTCAGAAAGAAAAAAAATCTGAGCACATTACCCCTCTCTTGCGATCTCTTCACTGGCTGCCTGTGCCACAAAGTATAAACTATAAGATCAGTACTCTCTGTTACAAATGTCTCCACAAAACAGCACACTCCTACATCTGTGAATGTCTTCACCTGTACACACCTTCTCGTCCCCTTCGCCCTGCTGCAGATTCTTTGTGCTTAAAAATACCTAAATTCAACCAGTCCATCGTCGGCCGTCGCTCTTTCTCGGTTTCTGGTCCATCATTCTGGAATGGCCTCCCTATCTCTCTTCGCCAAAGGCCTTCTTGTGACACATTTAAATCCGGCCTCAAGACATATTTGATTCAAACCTAAGATTTTCTTCTCCTGTTTTCATTTCATAGCTAATCCCTGCTTTTCAACAGCCCAAAATTCCATCACCCTGCCAAAGGGGTATAACCCCTGTGTGGTGTGTGTGTGTGTGTGTGTGTGTGTGTGTGTGTGTGTGTGTGGTGTGTGTGTATTTGGAATTGTTAGAACTATTACTTACTATTGGTTGCATGACTGTGTAAGAATGAGTTGAGTGCAAGCGCTTTGATTTGTTTGTGCAAGATACAGCGCTATAAATATTCCATTTATTATTATTATTATTCTTATTATTATTATTATTATTATTATTATTATTATTATTATTGTTACTATTATTATTACTGAAAATACCGCACAGTGGATATGTACTGCAGAAAGAGAAAATACCACACAGTAGATATGTACTGAAAATACCGCACAGTGGATATGTACTGAATATACCGCACAGTGGATATGTACTGAAAATACCGCACAGTGGATATGTACTGAATATACCGCACAGTGGATATGTACTGACAATACCGCACAGTGGATATGTACTGAAAATACCGCACAGTGGATATGTACTGAAAATACCGCACAGTGGATATGTACTGAAAATACTACTACTACTACTACTACTACTACTACTGCTACTACTACTACTACTACTACTACTACTACTACTAGAATAATGCGCTGAATCTTGTAAAGTAAACAAATCAAAGCGCTTGCATTCAAATCATTCACACGCATGCAACCATCCATAAATATCAAGATAAACAAATATCAAATTTTATATACACAACACACTTAGGTGGGGGTGGTGGAGGTGAAGGCAGCTATTGAGAAGTAGGAACTATAACAGGGGAAGATCTCAAATAGAGTATAAGTGCGTTTTGAGGCTAGATTTGAAAGAATCAAACGAAGGCTTTTGGCGAAGTGGAAGAGGGAGGTTGTTCGATGTGGAGGGACCGGAAACAGAGAAAGAGCGACGGCCAACAGTGGTTTGTTTAAATCTGGGTGTCCGAAAGCACAACGTATCTACGGGATGAACGAAGGGAACGGGACGGAGTGTACAGGTGAAGACAGTTACAGAGATAAGAAGGTGCAGATTTGTGGAGACATTTGAAACAAAGGGTATTAATCTTATACTTTATTCTTTGTGAGACAGGCAGCCAGTGAAAATATCCCAAAAGAGGAGTGATGTGTTCAGATTTTTTCTTTCTAAGGACCAGTCGAGCTGCAGAGTTTTGTATGCGTTGAAGGGAGTGGATGGATGGGGGGCGGGGGGGGGGGGGGCCTGCTCATGCGGTCGAATCATAGTGGAAAAAGCAAGAAAAAAGAATAGGATACAGTGTCTGAACCTTGCTAGTTGGAATGTGCGAACACTTCTCGACAGGAACGAGAGCACAAGACCCCAGAGACGAACCGCACTTATCGCAAGTGAACTCGCCAGATACAACATCGACATTGCTGCCCTTAGTGAGACCAGGCTAGCAGGCGAGGGCGAACTATGCGAACGAGGCACAGGCTACACCTTCTTTTGGAGTGGACGTGGTCCTGAAGAGAGACGTGAGGCTGGAGTTGGCTTTGCAGTAAGAACAACGTTTGTTGGCAAGCTGGCTGGACCCCCAAAAGGAATGAATGATAGACTTATGACGATGAGACTCCCTTTATCTCATGGGAAGAATTTTGCTACCCTTGTCAGTGCTAATGCTCCCACCATGACAAATCCAGAGGACATCAACGACAAGTTTTATGAAGACTTGAATGCTGTTATTGCCTCTGTTCCCAACGCAGACAAGTTCATCATCCTTGGTGACTTCAATGCGAGCGTAGGCTGTGACAGTACCGCGTGGGAAGGTGTGATTGGAAAGCATGGAGTTGGCAACTGCAACAGCAACGGCCTACTTGCGTGGAGCATGACCTACTGATCACAAACACGACTTTCAACCTCCCTACACGTAACAGGACATCATGGATGCATCCCCGCTCTAGGCACTGGCATCTTATTGACTATGTCATCACCAGGAAGGGGGACAGGCAGGATTGTTCGTGTCACAAAGGCCATGTGTGGAGCAGAATGCTGGACAGACCACCGTCCTCATCATCTCAAAGCTCAGGTTGCGTGTCCAGCCCAGAAGACGGCCACAAGGTGTGAAAGCACCTAAACGCCCGAATGTCAACAGATGAAGAACGACACAGTCAAGCGCTCTCTTGCTCCCCGCCTTGGAGGGAACGCCTAGAGCCCATTGTGCTGGATAGCCAAAACGTGGAATCAGCATGGGGAACACTCCGTGAGATTGTGTATAACACAGCTATGGAGTGTCTTGGCCCTACTTCAGGCGACACAGGGACTGGTTTGATGAGAACTGTGAAGAGATCACACATTATTGGAAGACAAGCGCTGTGCCTATAAAGCCCCCCTTTGATGACCCAACATCAACAGCAAAGAAAGATGCACTGAGGATCAAGCGTAGCACCATCCAGCTAAAGCTGCATCAGATGCAAGACTCCTGGATTAGCAATAAAGCAGATGAGATCCAAGGATATGCTGACAGAAATGACATGAAGAACTTCTATGATGGACTCAAAGAGATCTATGGTCCCACCACATCAAGATCATCACCACCTCTCCTCAGTGCAGATGGGTCTACTCTCATCACTGACAAAGACAAGATCCTTGAGAGATGGGCTGAACATTTTGACAATGTTCTAAACCGTCCTTTCACCATCAACGATGAAGCTATTAACCACCTCCCACAAGTTCCAGTCGACGAGACAATGAGTGCCATACCAACCTTTGAGGAGATCCAGAAAGCAATTCCCCTGCTGTCCAGTGGTAAAGCATCTGGCACAGACTCAATCCCAGCTGAGATCTACAAAGGGGGTGGCAGAGCACTGACTGAAAAACTTCATGAGCTCTTCCAAGTCGTATGGCAGCATGAGACACTTCCGCAAGACTTCAAAAATGCCTCCATCATACATCCATACAAGAACAAAGGAAACCACCAGGCCTGTGACAACCACCGAGGAATATCCCTGCTGTCCATCGCAGGCAAGGTCCTGGCCAGAGTACTGCTGAACCGGCTTATAGTCCACCTTGAGCAAGACCTTCTTCCAGAGAGTCAATGTGGCTTCCGGAAAGATCGCGGCACTATCGACATGGTGTTTGCTGCCAGGCAGCTCCAGGAACAAAACACTGACCTCTACTCCACCTTTGTTGATCTGACCAAGGCCTTTGATACTGTTAGCAGAGAGGGTCTATGGAGAATCATGGCGAAGTACGGCTTGCCCAAGAAAATTCATCGCTATCGTACGTCAGTTTCATGATGGTATGCTGGCCAGAGTACAAGACAATGGAGAGGCATCTGAACCCTTCCCAGTCACCAACGGAGTGAAGCAGGGCTGTGTTCTTCTCCCACCCTGTTCAGCCTCATGTTTTCGGCAATGCTGTCAGATGCGTTCAGAGATTCGGATGTTGGTGTCAGCATCAGGTACAGGTATGATGGATCACTCTTCAATCTCAGGAGCTCAAGCAAAAACCAAGGTCTCAACGATTCTCATCAACGACTTCCTGTTTTGCTGATGATTGCGCCCTCAATGCTGCTTCTGAAGCCGACATGCAAGACAGTGTTCACAAGTTCTCTGATTGCTTGCGACAGCTTTGGGTTGACAATCAGTACCAAGAAGACTGAGGTAATGCACCAACCAGCCCCAGGGGAAGCCTACGTTGAACCAACATCTCCGTAAATGGACATAGACTCAAAGCAGTGGACAAATTTACTTATCTTGGCAGTACCCTCTCCCGCACAGTAGCCATTGATGATGAGGTCAACACCAGACTCACCAAAGCAAGCGCTGCCTTTGGCAGGCTCCGAAAGAATGTGTGGGACAGGAGAGGCATCTCAACAGAAACCAAGATCAAGGTCTACAAAGCGGTAGTGCTCACCACCTTGCTCTATGGCTCAGAGTCATGGACAGTCTACCAACGCCATGCTAAAAAGCTGAACCACTTCCACACCACCTGTTTGAGAAAACTGTTTGGCATCAAGTGGCAGGACAAGATCTCAGACACTGAGGTGCTCACTAGAGCTAACCTTCCCAGCATCCACACCATCCTGATGCAGACCCAGCTTCACTGGGCAGGCCATGTAGTTCGCATTCCAGACCATCAGCTCCCCAAGAAACTTCTGTTTGGCGAACTTCAGCATGGAGAGCGCTCCCAGGGAGGCCAGAAGAAACGCTTCAAGGACACTCTGAAAGCCTCACTGAAAGCCTTCAACATTGAGATAAACTCATGGGAGCAGGCAGCAATGGAGAGGCCACAGTGGCGAGCAGCTGTACTGAGTGGCGCCAAGGCCCACGAAGCAAACAGAATTGCGACAGCTGAGCAACGCACCCAAGACAAGAAAGATAGAGCCTCCAAGTCTCCAAAAGCAGCCACTATACCCTGTCCATACTGCTCAAGAACTTTTCAAGCGCGGATTGGCCAAATAAGTCATCTTCCTACCCACAGAAATGAACCTCCCAATCCCAGGATGAATAGATGGTCATCATCGATCCCGATGGACGACGAAGAAGAAGAAGGATGGATGATGCCGGCAAACCGGCCAAGAAAGAATTACAGTAGTCCAGTCGAGAAAGAATGAGAGATGTGACAAGTTTGGATGTTGCTTCAGTAGACAGATACTTGCGAATTGCACTTAGGCGCCGTAATTGATACCGCACAGTGGATATGTACTGAAAATACCGCACAGTGGATAGTACTGAAAATACCCCAGTGATAGACTGAAAATAGCCAGTGGATATGTATGAAATCCGCCAGGGGATGAAACGAAAATCGCACAGTGAAGTACTGAAAATACCGCACGTGGATATGTACTGACAATACCGCACAGTGGATATTACTGAAAATACCGCACAGTGGATATGTACTGACAATACGCAAAAGTGGATATGTACTGACAATACCGCACATGGATATTGTATTTGAAAATACCGCACAGTGGATATCTGACAATACCGCACAGTGGATATGTACTGAAAATACCGCACAGTGGATATGTACTGACAATACCGCACAGTGGATATGTACTGAAAATACCGCACAGTGGATATGTACTGAAAATACCGCACAGTGGATATGTACACAGTGGATATGTACTGAAAATACCGCACAGTGGATATGTACTGAAAATAATACCGCACAGTGGATATGTACTGAAAATAATACCGCACAGTGGATATGTACTGAAAATAATACCGCACAGTGGATATGTACTGAAAATACCGCACAGTGGATATGTACTGAAAATACCGCACAGTGGATATGTACTGAAAATACCGCACAGTGGATATGTACTGAAAATACCGCACAGTGGATATGTACTGAAAATACCGCACAGTGGATATGTACTGAAAATAATACCGCACTTGGATATGTACTGAAAATACCGCACAGTGGATATGTACTGAAAATACCGCACAGTGGATATGTACTGAAAAT
>CM054136.1:454135-459135 GCA_028751875.1 Rapana venosa | reverse complement strand
GAATATGAAAACTTGTGTCATATCTGATTTTAATGACAAGAATAACGTCAGTGACACTTAAATCACTCTCTTAAGTTTACAAGTCGTGTTCTGTACTTTTATTCATGAAATATCTTTTTAGATGTGTTTTATACTGATTTTTGCTTTTAATACATTTCAAATTTTGGGGGAGTTTATTCCATAGGTCACTGCCTGAATACAAGAGGCTCGATTTATATAGGTTATTTCTGGGTCTTGGAAATGTTAGCAAATGGTTGTGTCTATGTTGGTTAACTTTGAAAGCTTTGGTAATCTTGGGAGGTACATTTTGATTAACAACTTGTTGCATAAACACAGCTTTTTTGAATAAAAGTCGGTTTCGAAATTTCAGGACATTTATTTGCTTATAATCCTCAATTGTCAGGGTGCTTGTTTTTAACAATACAAGTTTTACTGCTCTTTTATATATATTTTTTATTTTATGTGTGTGTGTGTGTGTGTGTGTGTGTGTGTGTGTGTGTGTGTGTGTGTGTGTGTGTGTGTGTGTTTCAGAGATGGTACTAAATATATAATTCTCAAAACGGTACACGATCACCTTCAACACTTATTTTGATTACTCATACAAAAAATATGTTATGATAATTTAAAAAACCAAAAAAGCAAAACTCAATACCAATACTCTCACACAATAAAAACAAGGAAGAAAAGAAAGGAAAAACAAAACAACAACTAGCCACATCTATAAGGTCATAGTGAGAGAGAGGGGAGGGAGGGAGAGATAGAGAGTGACAATGACAAATTCTTTTATTTCGAGGATAATGAATAAGCACACATGTGTTTTTTTACATCCAGTCCCCGCCCGTTAGGGATACATCTTAATAATAATAACCCAATACTTATACAGTCTCACAATAAAAACAAGGGGAAATAACCCTTTTCAAAACAGCTCCCCCCCCCAAAGCAAGCAAATAAAAGAAACCCCTAAAATACCCCCCACCCCCCAAAAAAACCCTAACCAAAACAAACAAAAGAGAAAGAAAAACCAAACCAACAGAAGAAGATAAAAAAGAGAAAAAACAGACAAACAACAACAACAAGAACAACAACAGAGCAAGAAAATAACACAACCAAACTTAATAAGTCATAAGATAAACATCTACACAATGTCAAATGGTACACATACTTGTTACACATTACTATAAGATATTGAAATAGGGAGAGAGAGAGAGAGAGAGAGAGAGAGAGAGAGAGAGAGAGAGAGAGAGAGAGAGAGAGAGAAGAGAGAGAGGAGAGAAGAGAGAGGATGTGTGTTTTTGTGATAACACTAAATATATAATTCTCAAAACAGTGCACGATCACCGTCAACACTTATTTTGATTATACTCATGCAGATTATTATGAGAGAGAGAGGGAGGGGGGTAGAGAGGGAGAGAGAGATAGAGGGGGAAGGAGAGCGAGAGCGAGAGAGATCCGGCAAATCTAGTGTGTCACGAAACCACATACAAATTAAACCACTTTTGACACAAATGACTAACCATACACAAAGTCACACCTACATGTTGAATTGCTTACTTTTACAAGGTCACTACTACAAGGGCCTAGCTAGGCCTAGTCCTGTACTGCATTGAAGCCTAACCTTCAAGTCTTCAACTCTTTTAGTTTTAGCAGTCAACTCTTATCTCATTCAACTTTGCCATAGTAGTCTATCTCAATAGCTGTGTTACCAAATCCACATTATCGTAATCAGTGCGATTCACAAACTTCATCTCAACATGATACACACATCAAATTATGATTACTTACTCATGAAATCCCACTTTTAACATGAACATCCAATTAAGGAATAAATCCAAGATCACACAATTAAATAGGTAAAAGACTCATGACTTTAGCCAACATTCATGTGTAAAGCAACTACACACACTTTCACTGGACCAGATCAACAAAGCAATCAATAATGATTACATTCAGTTAATACACAGCCTGAAATGTACTCCTTGACTTACTCTTAGCTTAGTCACAAACACTATATGACATCAACATTAGCATCAATAAATCTCTATAACCAACAACCAACTGCTACACCAATAAAAGAAGAGAATTCTCATTTACAGCTCAAGCAGAGGAAACTGCTGTTTTCTGTTCTAAGTCATCTTGTAGAACTTCATCAGTCAGCCACACTTGTTTGAAGATTACAACGCCACCACTGACTTTGTCACCAGACAGCACACAGAACACAAGAGAATGGCTTGAAAACACCACTTACTTACTTACTTACTTAGGCCCATCACTCCCCCTGGAGTATAGGCCGCCGACAACAGTCCGCCAGTGTCCTCTGTCCTGGGCTATTCTCTCCAGCTGTCTCCAGGTATATCCCATCTTTCTGGTTTCTGCCTCAAGGTCGCGTCGCCAGGTGTTTCTTGGCCTTCCTCTTTTTCGTTTTCCCTGGAGGTTCCATGCTAGTGCCTGCCTTGTGATGTTGCTGGCTGGCTTTCTCAGGGTGTGCCCAATCCATCCCCGGCCCCATCTCCTGCGCCGGATTTCATTTTCGGCTGGCAGCTGGTTGGTACGTTGCCACAGGTCTGCATTGCTGATGGTGTCGGGCCAGTGGATCTGGAGGATTCGTCTCTGGCAGCTGTTGATGAAGGTCTGCACTTTCTTGATGGTGGTCTTTGTTGTCCTCCATGTCTCCGCTCCATATAGTAGGACCGACTTGACGTTGGAGTTGAACAGCCTGATCTTTGTGCGGGTCGACACCACCTTGGAGCTCCAGATGTTCTTCAGCTGCAAGTACGCTGCCCTCGCCTTGCCAATTCTTGCTCTGACGTCTGCGTCTGTGCCGCCCTGCATGTTAATGATGCTACCCAGGTACGTGAATGTCTCCACTTCTTCCAGCTCCTTCCCATTTAATGTGACTGGGTCCTCACTCACTGCGTTGATCTTAAGAATCTTGGTTTTGCCTTCATGGATCTTGAGACCAACTTGTAATGAGGTGGCTGCTAGTTCTGTAGTCTTGTCCTGCATCTGTTGGCGGCTGTGGGAAAGCAGGGCCAGGTCGTCTGCAAAGTCGAGATCATCCAGCTGGTCCCACAGTGTCCACTGGATTCCATTTCTTCTGTATGCCGTTGAAGTCTTCATGGTCCAATCGATCGCCAGGAGGAAGAGGAAAGGTGACAGGAGACAGCCTTGTCTGACTCCGGTCTTCACCTCAAAGCTGTTTGTGAGTTGTCCTCCATGGACCACCCGGGAGGTCATTCTTTCATAGAGTTTCTTGATCAAGTTGACCAGTTTGGTTGGCACTCCATGGTGGCGAAGCAATTTCCAGAGGGTGTTGCGGTCCACACTGTCAAAGGCTTTCTCATAATCAACAAAGTTGATGTATAAAGATGAGTTCCACTCTAAAGATTGCTCAACGATGATGCGCAAGGTGGCAATCTGATCTATGCATGATCTGTTCTGGCGGAAGCCGGCCTGTTGGTCTCGGAGGAGAGGGTCGACTGCATTTTTCATTCTCTCGAGGAGGATCCTGTTAAAGACTTTTCCTGGCACCGACAGAAGCATTATCCCTCTATAGTTGGCACAGTTACTGAGGTCTCCTTTCTTGGGTAGCTTGATGAGGTAGCCCTCCTTCCAGTCTGATGGTACTTCCTCCTCTTCCCAAATCTTCCCTTTGGGAAGATTTGAAAACACCACACATCCTGTTATATACAGTTCAGTGGCAGGGCTCTGATCCCCACTGACCAACGAGCCTACTTGGAGACACATTCTAACCAATCCTACAAATTAATACACCTTGGAGTCAGCTGACAAACAAGTAATTTTTAGAAACTAAGGTCCTCCAATAGTCTAGCTACACCACGAGAGAGAAGGAGGAGCAGGGGCAGGAAGAGGGGGGAGGGATGAAGAGGGTGGGGGATGGATGAAGAAGGGGGGGGGAGGGGGTTGATGTGCAGGTGTGATCTGGGTGGTTACACCATCTTGAACCACGCTGAAGTGTTTACTTAAAGTGTTTACGCCAGACTGCCCCACTCCAACCATAAAGCCACCATCAGACAGTTTGGCGACTAGGATAGGGCTTAACTGGTTCCAGGTGACCAACAGATGACCCACACCTACTTAGCGATGGTTGACATTATCTCAGAGCAGCCTTCAACAAGAGACAGAGGAATACCAAATAGACCCTGCCCCACCTCTTGGTGACGCGGTGCCATCAACTCAGTGTGCAATGCTTTAACTTACATTTCTCCACCCCACCGAGCTGGCCACTTGAGACAAGGTGATGGGGAAGGAGCAGACTGTTGGACTCTTTTCTTCATAAACACCCATGCCACAAGGACAACTAGCCAGATGTATAGTGATGATGGACAAGAGTTGCCCAGACAGCGCTCTGACACCCTCCTCACTTATAAGGAAACCGAAATCCGTCTTTACCTCAACAAAACCATGAAGTTTAACCAAGCCAAACATGTGGTCTACAAGAGAAAGGAGGGGGGGGGGGGGGGGGGGGGGGGGGGATGAGGGGGTTTCAGCTCAAAAGTAACAGTGTGCAAAGTGCAGACTATAACATGCTGAAAATACGCACAGTGGAGACCGTGCTGCAGAAAGGAAGGGGCGACAACCAGGGCAGTGCCACCCCACCACGAGATGATCATGGGAATGAAAACATTCTAGAGATGCCAGATCATTTCACTGTGGATTCATCACCTCCATGTTTCAGTGATGCAGAAAGCTTCAACATTGTGTTCAGCTAGAAGAAGGGGATTGCAGATTGTTTCTCTGTGGGGCCAGCAGGTGGGCAGTCATCCAGCACGTTGAGGTTGTGGTGCAGAGCTCTGATGGGTGCAGACCACCGCGAGAAGAGGGACAGGATCAGGTTGCTGACATTGACTTTGGCTTTGTTATGACTAGAAGGAGGGGTGACATGCAGGTGCAGAGATGAAACATTCATGTGCCTGTGAAGTTCTCTAGCAGCTGTCTCAGCAGCCAGACACAGGGGTGTCTGGTTTTCCCGGGATGGAGGG
>CM054136.1:451578-453635 GCA_028751875.1 Rapana venosa | reverse complement strand
ATTGTTGCTGACAACAGACGTCATAAACTGCTGAAGCCACTGTTGCTGCACAACATGACGTCATAAACTGCTGACAGCCATTGTTGCTGTACAACTTGACGTCATAAACTGCTGACAGCCACTGTGCTGTGTAACATGACGTCATAAACGCTGACAGCCGTGTTGCTGTACAACATCATAAACTCATAAACTGCTGACAGCCAGTGTGCTGTACAACTCGTTCATCACAATCTTCATTACAGCCAGTGTTGCTGCTGTTCATCAAATCTTCAGACAGCCAGTGTTGCTGCTGTTCATCACAATCTTCATACAGCCAGTGTTGGCTGTTCACCCCAATCTTCATACAGCCGTGTTGCTGCTGTTCATCACAATCTTAAATACAGCCAGTGTTGCTGCTGTTCATCACAATCTTCAGACAGCCAGGTTGCTGCTGTTCACCCACAATCTTCTACACCCAGTGTTTGCGCTGTTCATCACAATTTTCAGACAGCCAGTGTTGCTGCTGTTCATCAAAATTCTTCATACAGCCAGTGTTGCTGCTGTTCATCACAATCTCCATACAGCCAGGCACTTGTTCTGCACTGCTGAAGAGAGCAGGGATTCCTGAAAGCCCTTGACACTTCCGTCTGCAGAGTACACTTCCCCTCTCTCCTCTGCTCCTCTCTCCGTGTCTCTCTGTCTCTGTCTCTCTGTGTGTCTCTCTCTCTCTGTCTCTCTCTCTGTGTCTCTCTCTCTGTGTCTCTCTCTCTCTGTCTCTCTCTCTGGTGTCTCTCTGTCTCTCTGTCTCTCTCTCCTCTCTTCTCTCTGTCTCTCTCTGTGTCTCTCTCTCTCTCTGTCTCTCTGTATCTCTCTCTGTGTATTGCATATGTCGTCTGTGAAGATGCGTCTGTCTTCTTCTTTGTTGGTCATGTCAACAGAGAAGGACAACGCTGATTCTCTCATCTGCATGACAGGTGCAAAGGACAGTTGTCTTCTTCTGCATCACATGTCAGCTACAGAGGACAGGGCTGTCGTGGTCTGTGTTCTGTGTCAGCAGTAAAGAACCCACTAGTCCCTTCTATCTCTTCAAAATTCTACATGGCATATACAAACAGTGCACCTGTCTTTTCTGTATCCTTTTTAGGCCAACTGTAAAAAAAGCACTTGTCTTCTTCTATTTTTCTATATATCAACTGTAAATAATGCACTTTTCTTCTGTATTTTATATGTCAACTGTAAAGAATGCACTTTTCTTCTGTATTCTATATGTCAACTGTAAGAATTTCACCTGCTTCTTCTGTATTTTATATGTCAACTGTAAAGAATGCACTTTTCTTCTGTTTTCTATATGTCAACTGTAAAGAATGCACTTTTCTTCTGTATTCTTTTATGTCAACTGTAAAGAATGCACTTTTCTTCTGTTTTCTATATGTCGAAATGTAAAAATGCACTTGTCTTCTTCTATATTCTTATATAACAACTGTAAAGAATGGGACTTTTCTTCTGTATTCTATATGTCACTGTAAAGAATGCACTTTTCTTCTGTATTCTATATTTTCAACTGTAAAGAATGGGACTTTTCTTCTGTTTTCTATATGTCAACTGTAAATAATGCACTTTTCTTCTGTTTTTATATGTCAACTGTAAAGAATGCACTGCCTTATTCTGTATTTTTTATGTCAACTGTAAAGAATGCACTTTTCTTCTGTATTCTATATGTCAACTGTAAAGAATGCACTTTTCTTCTGTATTCTATAAAAGTCAACTGTAAAGAATGCACCTGCCTTATTCTGTATTCTATATGTCAACTGTAAAGAATGCACTTTTCTTCTGTATTCTATATGTCAATGTAAAAGAATGCACTTTTCTTCTGTTTTTTATATGTCAACTGTAAAGAATGCACTTTTCTTCTGTTTTTCTATATGTCAACTGTAAAGAATGCCCCTTTTTCTTCTGTATTCTATATGTCAACTGTAAAGAATGCACCTTCCTTATTCTGTATTCTATATGTCAACTGTAAAGAATGCACTTTTTTTCTGTATTCTATTTTGTCAACTGTAAGAATGCACTTTTCTTCT
>CM054136.1:299078-446578 GCA_028751875.1 Rapana venosa | reverse complement strand
CCCCGGGTTTGATTCCCGTTCAAGGGGGTATTTTCCCCTGGGGGTTTTTCACATGCCGACTCCACCTCCCCAAAAGTCCTTCGCAACACTATAAAAAAAAAAGGTCCCCGGTGCAACCACGAGACTTTGTGACACATGAAAAACCTTTCCCTTTTTGGGAGGGGGACCAAACCCCCAAACTCCCTCCTCAAAACGGGTTCAACAGAATTTTGAAAACCCCTGTCCCTCTGTCCACTGCAGTAAAGGTCTAGGTTTTTTTACGACAACACACTCAAAGGCAAACATTCATCACCCAGACTGCCGCCTGCTTACCATCAATTAGGGAAATATAAGAAACTCCAAAAGTACCTGTCCGCTGATGCAAACATCCAAACTTGTCACATCCTCAATTTTTACAATTGGACTATTAACTCTCTTTTCAGGACTGGTCTGCCAGATCATCTACAACCACTTCAACCACAACCTCCCAGCTCTGCTCATCATAAAGGGAAAAATCCAATTCCCTTCCTCTCTGAAAATCAACTGGTCCTGTGCCACAAAAAAAGGGTCCGGCAGTACCCTCGTCTGCCACACAAAACCAAAACCCTCCTCAGTTTGGGTATAAAAGATTGTGCATTTCACTCCTTGGTTCCCCGGTTGCCGTCCCGAGTTTACGAAGTAACCCCGAATTCAACCAAAAACCACTTCCCTGTCTTTTTTTTTACCTTGTCCCTCCTGTTCCCCCCCTCTGCCCCCAGTGAACCCTTCAACAATCCCAAATCAACCAAAACATCCTTTAAACTGGTCTTTCCCTTTTTCCCCTCAACTAATCTGCCCCCCCCATGCCTTCTTGGTAAAAACCCCTACACCACTCTAAGGCTAAAACTTTTTTATAGGTTATTTTGTTTTTATTGTGTTGTTAATGGAAACCTTCTATGTGGGTCTTGTGTGTGTGTATGTGTGTGTTTGTATGTGTGTGTGTGTAGGGGGGGTGTATTGTTTGATGTTAATTTTTTGGGTTTGTGTGTTGGGTGGGTTGTAAAGGGTTTGATTTGTGTTTCGTTAAACATTTAATTTTTAGAACTAGTAAACCCATTAGTTGTTTATGTGTGGAGTAGGATTGAATAAAGGCCTTTATTTTTTTTACAAATATTTAATTATTTATTAGTTAAAGCACATAAATTCCTTTTCATATAATTATAAAATGATATTGAAAGGACACGCCCTTCTATCAAAAACTCACTGACCATTGAGTTAAGGACAAAAATTGTCTTTTTCTTAATTTGTTTAAATTTTAAAGGAACACTCCCTCTTATCTACACTCAACTGTAATTTTAAAGGAAACAGGATTTTTTTTTCTCTCATCTCAGTGGTTAAATAATAAAATCCGTTCTTCTCTCACTAAAACAACGGAAAAGGGATAAAATTTTTTTTCTCTCATCTACACATGGCTGTAAAATAATACAACACCTGTTTTCTTCTCTCCATTACACATAGGCGTAAAATGATATCCTGTTTTCTTCTCTTCATCTACACATCGGCGGGTAAAATAAAAACAACATCCTTTTTCTTCTCTCATCAAACACATAGGCTGTAAAATGATATCAAGTTTTCTTCTCTCATCTACACATCGGCTGTAAAATAATACAACATCCTGTTTTCTTCTCTCATCTACACATCGGCTGTAAAATAATATCCTGTTTTCTTCTCTCATCTACACACCGGCTGTAAAATAATATCCTGTTTTCTTCTCTCATCTACACATCACCATCGTCATCATCATCATCAGACCCGTGACCTTGGCGGTCGTGGGGGAGACACGAAAGACGATGCCGTGGTAAGCCTCCTCCATCCATTTCGGTCCTCGGCTCTGCGCAGTAGTGCCGAGTCATTCATCCTGGTCCATTCTCTGATGTTGTCCATCCATGACTTGTTCTGTCTTCCCCTCTTTCTGCCACCTTCGAATGTTCCCTGCAGTACTGTTTTTGGCAGAGTTGTTGTGGGGGTTGACGTGGCCGAACCATGTCAGCTTTTTCCTTCTTGACATGGGGGAGAAGGGTTCCTGTGGACCTTGCCAGCCGTGTTATTTTGACTCTTGACAAATTCATTGGTCTTTCGTTCTCTCCAGGATATGCCCGTAGTTTTCTATGGCATTTTGTTTCAAATGACTGGATTCGCTTTGCTTTTTTCAGCAGCCCAATGTCCAGGTTTCACTTCCGTACAGCAGGATAGTCTGAATTAGGGCTTTGTAGAGCTTTAGTTTGATTGGGAAAACGGGATCTCTTTACTTTTTCCATATGGTGGTGAGTTTTGTCATGGAAGATGTTGCCATGGCTAGTCTGACTTTGATTTCTGGTCGTGCGATGGCCGTCCTTTGTGAGTGTAGCACCAAGGGTTTAAAAAGCGTCAACCTCCTCCAGTTGTTGCCGTTCATGAAAATTTTAGCAGGGCGTTGCCGTGTTTGTTCACAAAGTCTTTACTTTTCTCGAGCTCACCTCTCCCATATGCTCCAGCTCTGTTCTCAAGTCTGGTCGTAAATCTTGCAGCTCTGTGTTATTTTCCGCCCATGGGGTCAATGTCATCGGAAAACCGCAAGTTGTTCAGGGGTCTGCCGCCAATGAGATGGTAGTGTGGAAGTCATGGAGGGTCTCTCTCATAATGTTTTCCAAGAACAGATTAAACAGACTGGGGATTTAAAAGGCATCCTTGTCGACCCCAACTGTGGTTTTGAAGTAGTCTCCGACCTGATTGTTCAGAAGGACTGGGACTGCTTGCGGTGTTGTATAGTGCTTGAAGGTTTGCACTAATCCTTCAATGCCAAAAATTCTGAGGACCTGCCACAGGCCTTCATGCCATACTCTGTCGAAAAACTTCTTGAAGTCGATGAAGTTGTGGAACAGTCTCTCTGATGTTGAAAGTTTTTTCCATCAGATGTGGCAGTTAAAAATCTGTTCGATTTTGCTCCTGCCTGCCCTGAACCCAGCTTGTTCCTCTGCAAGGTTCTTTTGCTCCTTCTTTAGTCGATTCAAAATAACTTGAGCATGATCTTGCTGGCGTGGGGATGAGGGAAATTTTTTTCTATATTTTGGCATTGGCGTAAATTCCCCTTCTTGGGAGCAGGGTATGATGAGTGATTTTGTCCATCTGTTGGCCACTGTTTTGTCTCCCAAATCCTTTCTGACAGACAGCTGTAACATGTGTGTTGGATTTTCGCCACCATGCTTGAGCAGCTCTGCTGGAATTGTCTGCTCCTGGGTACTTCCTACTGGTAACTGCGGATGGCTTCTTCCATTTCTTCCCTCAGTATAGAAGGCGAGGGTGCCTTGATGTTGCGGCTTTCCCCTTCTATTATGCTCTTTTCAGGTTGTATTGGGTAGTTGTACAGTTTTTTTGACAATACTCAACCACCTGTTTAATGCACTGGGGCTTTCTGTGAGGAGGTTTCCGGAGCTGTTTTCAATGACTGATGAATTTGGTTTGAAGTGGTTTTGTGAGTTTCTTCAGGGTGTCGAATGCCTTTAACTGTTGCCCCTTTCATGCCTTTTTTTGATCTCATAATTGATCCGATCCACCTTCTCTCTGGCCCCTTTTAAAATTGACTTCCTTTACAAGATTGTTGGCCTCCCCGGTATTTCTTTAGGGTTGGAAGACCTGATGGTTCAGTGCTCTTCTGTATCGCAGAGGTCCAAGATGTCATTGGTAGTCCATGGCTGGTGTTTATTCCTCTGGACGACCGAGTACTATCTGCTGTTTCTCGACTGCCTCAATTAAAGTTATTGGTGAGGGCATTTTATGTCATGTCCAGGAGGGTTAATGGGCCCCCAAAAACGCCCGCCAAGCTTAGTTTGGAAAATCTCCTCGACATCTGGATCTTTCAGTTTGTCCACGTCAAATTTGATACGTGGGTTGCAGGCTGTTTGTTTTTCTCAGCTGTCATTTTGAATACCACAGCACAAGGGCGGGTCGCTGCCTATGTCAGCTCCAGGTTTGGTTCTTGTCTGGCCTCTGTTGATGCTGGATTTGAAGCGCCGTGGGGTTAAGATAAAATCTATTTGGTTATGGATCTTGCCGTTTGGCGCATGCCAGGTTGTCCTCCTTGACTGCTTGGTGGGGATAGAGGTATTTGCAATGGTAAGTCTGTGGGTCAGGCAAACTCCAGCAGACGTTTGTCCCCGTCGTTGGTCCTCTCCAGTTCCAAACTGACCAACTGTTCCGGCCCATTGGTTGTAAGAGTCAGGACCTACTTTGGCGTTAAATCCCCTTGGATGATGATATGTCCTTCTTGGGTATTTCCCTAATGGTCTCTTCAAGATCTTCGTAAAATTCTTCTACTTTTCATCGCATGGGCAGATGATGGTGCATAGATTTGTATGATGGTGATGTTCTTGGGCTTGGCCGACAGCCGATGCTGAAAAATCCTGCTGGAAACCGATGTACAGCTGATAATGCAACCCCCCCTACTTCCTTTCTGACAATAAATGCCACTCCATGTTGGGGATGTTTCTCTTGAAACCAATGTACCAGAATCGTGTTGCCTTCTTCAGTCATTGTTCACCAAAACCTGTTCATCTCACTTCTCCTAGTCCAATAATGTCCCATTTATAGCGGCTAAGCTCACACTCTAGTTCTTTGATTTTTCCGCACTGGAGAGTGTACGGGCATTCCATGTACCCATGGTGATCTGTCCCTTTGGGAGCTTAGTTAAAGTTTTAACCCAGTAGCTGACTTTTCACTTCCACCCTGGTGTTGATCAATGGAAAGCGCGGTCGTTGGGAACCCGGGCCTCGACTGATACGGTATCATATTGGCTTTGCATTTGTCTTTCATGTTTTTTCTGTGGGCTTAGGATATTCCTTGGTGGCGCCAATCTCATCTCCAAGTCTCCATATGTTTGGGGTTTTTTTCTATTGGGGTTTCCTCCCCCACATGCGACTGGTTGTACTGGGTTACATGGATACCAGTAGCAGTAACAGAGAACTTCTCTGACTGACCTGACCTTCCTCATCTACACATCGGCTGTAAAATAATATCTTGTTTTCTTCTCTCATCTACACATCGGCTGTAAAATAATATCTTGTTTTCTTCTCTCATGTACACATCGGCTGTAAAATGATATCTTGTTTTCTTCTCTCATCTACACATAGGCTGTAAAATGATATCTTGTTTTCTTCTCTCATGTACACATCGGCTGTAAAATAATATCTTGTTTTCTTCTCTCATGTACACATCGGCTGTAAAATAATATCCTGTTTTCTTCTCTCATCTACAATCGGCTGTAAAATAATACAACATCCTGTTTTCTTCTCTCATTACACAAAAGGGTGAAAAAAATATCCTTTTTTCTTCTCTCATTACACATAGGCTGTAAAATAATATCCTTTTTCTTCTCTCAATCTACAAAATGGCTGTAAAATAATACAACATCCTTTTCTTCTCTCATTACACATGGGTGTAAAATGATACAAATCCCGTTTTCTTCTTCCATTACACATAGCTGTAAAATGATATCCTGTTTTTCTTTTCTCATCTACACATAGGCTGTAAAAAATACAACATCCGTTTTCTTCTCTATTACACATGGCTGTAAAATAAAACCTCTGTTTTCCTTCTCTCATCTACACATAGGCTGTAAAATGATATCCTGTTTTCTTCTTTTCATCTACACATGGCTGTAAAATAAAAATTTTGTTTTCCCTTTTCTCATCTACACATGGCTTTTAAAATGATATCCTGTTTTCCTCTCTCATCTACACATAGCTGTAAAATGATATCCTGTTTTCTTCTCTCATCTACACATAGGCTGTAAAATGATATCCTGTTTTCTTCTCTCATCTACACATCGGCTGTAAAATGATATCCTGTTTTCTTCTCTCATCTACACATAGGCTGTAAAATGATATCCTGTTTTCTTCTCTCATCTACACATAGGCTGTAAAATGATATCCTGTTTTCTTCTCTCATCTACACATAGGCTGTGAAATGATATCCTGTTTTCCTCTCTCGCCTACATGTCAGCTTAAGGACACCACTATCATCTAATGTAAAGGACACCCATCCTGCATCTCTACATTTAAAAGGGCACCCCCATCCCGCATCTCTACAGTAAAGGACAAAACCCCCCCCTTTAAAAACCCGCATCTCAAAAACAATGTAAAATCCCCCATTTTTAAAAAAACCCCCCTTTCCCAAAAAAAAACCCAAAAACCCCCCAAAAAACCCCTGCAATTCGGGGACCCAAAGGAAAAAAAAAAAAGCTCAAGATTTTTGGGAAGGGGAAAAAAAAGGGGAAAGGGGGGGGGGCCCCCGGAAAATTTTAAATGGAACCCCAAGAAAAAATTTAAAAACCCAAAAAGGGGGGAAAAAAACGAAAAAACGTTAAACTAAAACTCCATCCCCAACAAAAAAAAAAGTAAAGATTTTCCTAAAAAAACCACCATATAAAGTAAAAATCAGTTTCCCAAACAAAATAAAGCTCTACAAAGCCCTAATTCAGACTAATCCTGATGTACGGAAGTGAAACCTGGGGCATTGACTGCTGAAACAGCAAAGCGAATCCAGTCATTTGAAACAAATGCCATAGAAAACTACTGGGCAAAATCCTGGAGAGAACGAAAGACCAATGAATTTGTCAAGAGTCAAATAACACGGCTGGAGGTCCACAGGAAACCCCTTCTCACCATTGTCAAGAAGAAATGCTGACTGGTTCGGCCACGTCACCCGCCACAACACTCTGCCCAAAAACCCGTACCTGCAGGGAACACTCGAAGGTGGCAGAAAGAGGGGAAGACAGAACAAGTCTGGATGGACAACCATCAGAGAATGGACCAGGATGAATGACTCGGTACTACTGCGCAGAGCCGAGGACCGAGATGGATGGGGGAGGCTTACCACGACAAACGTCTTTCGTGTCTCCCCCACGACCGCCAAGGTCACGGGACGAGTTCATGTGTACAGACAAGCTATAAAAACGAGGTTATCTTCTCCCATGTACAGACCAGCTATAAAAGACGAGGTTATCTTCTCCCATGTACAGACCAGCTATAAAAGACGAGGTTATCTTCTCCCATGTACAGACCAGCTATAAAAGACGCAGTTATCTTCTCCATGTACAGACCAGCTATAAAAGACGCAGTTATCTTCTCCCATGTACAGACCAGCTATAAAAGACGCAGTTATCTTCTCTCATCTGCATGGCAGCTGTAAAGAATACAGATGCATTCTTCTCTTATCTACATATCAGCTGCAAATGATACAGCTCTCTTCTTCTCTTATCTACATATCAGCTGCAGATGATACAGCTCTCTTCTTCTCTTATCTACATATCAGCTGCAGATGATACAGCTCTCTTCTTCTCTTATCTACATATCAGCTGCAGATGATACAGCTCTCTTCTTCTCTTATCTACATATCAGCTGCAGATGATACAGCTCTCTTTCTTCTCTTATCTACATATCAGGGTGCAAATGATACAGCTCTCTTCTTCTCTTATCTACATTCAGCTTGCAAAATACAGCTCTCTTCTTCTCTTTTCTACATATCAGTGCGATGATCAGCTCTCTTCTTCTTCATCTTTAATGGTCAGCCCTTAAAGGACACAGTTTCTTCTCTCAACTATATGTTATTATTATTATTAATATATTTTATTTATTATTATTATTGGTCAGCTGAAGGATAAGTTAAAATTCTATCATTACAATCTCAATTACAAAGGGATCATGCAGGCGTACGCTAGCTCAGTTTATAGGCAGACGCATGCTTTTTTGTGTTTTGTTGAAGAAGGGGGGGGGGAGAGGACATGCTGCAAAAAACGGTTTGTCATTGATCAGCTGGACTTTGGTGTGGAGACAGTGGCCCCATGGGGCCAACAGATCCCCCTGTTAGGAGCCAATGAATACAAATGACCTTGATTTTCTGTGTGCCTGACGTGCACGCCCATCCCCCCGGGGGCGATTTTTAACCCCGTAGCGGCGCGGTGGGAGGAAGGGTTAAAAGATCACCCCTGTGCCCCCCCCCCCCCCCTAGGGGAAAGGGGCATGTTTAGGAGTTTTAAAATCCTTGTCTCTCGGCTTGTGAACATTCAGTTCAATTTATTAAATGTTTAAGCCCTTAAAAAGGGGCTTGTTCGCAAGTAAAGTTTTTTTAAAACAAAAAAGTTTTAGGTAGAAAAATTTAAAGACGCACGACGGGTTTTTAAAAAAAATTCACAACATACAAATGCAACGCGCGGTACACCCCGTACCTAAACAAACAATACAATGATTCTTTGTTATCAAAAAACACAAAATTGTGTGAGTTATGAGTAATTAAAATGAACAAGAAACATTATAAAATGAAATGCCAGATGAAAGCCATTTAGGCGATTTTTAATTTTGTAAACAAAGAGCAGTCTATTCAGTGACATCCATCCACAATGCGTGACACAAGTAACAAGACTGGCGCATGCTCGAGCGCGAACACACAAAAACAACATCATCACACCCCACGTTTTAAACTTAATTCAGCTAAAAATTTCTGACGGGGGAGGTGAGATGAACAATTGAAGCGGGAAACGTGGTGGTCAGGGGGAAAAGATAGGAGGACATCATGATGGGGGTGCCTGCCCCTGCGGTCGAGTCTGGTGTGCCCCTTTCTACAGTTGGTTTTGGGTAGCCTGTTTTCAATCAGAATTATTAGAATCCTAGTTTAAGGGGAAAAGTTAGAAGGGATACCCTTTTAAACCTGACATTCCATGAGAAGAGGGCATTTGAGATTATTGCAGTATTCCAGCGGGGGTCAGGAGGTGGTTTTTTTCTGTGTGGAGGTGGTCTTAAAATGAATAAAAAATTTGGGCAATTGTTTTGGGGGCAAAACGTTGTCACGTTTCGTAGAGGAGTGCTGGAAGAGAAAATACCACGCAGCGGATATGTACTGCAGAAGAGAAAATACCACGCAGCGGATCTGTACTGCAGAAGAGAAAATACTAGCCAGTGGATATGTACTGCTTCTTCTTCTTCTTCTTCTTTCATCTGCCGCTAGTGCCCTTCGGCGTCGCGGGGAGACACAGACGTCTGTCTGCAGCAAGGCGGGAGGCTTGATGTAGTGACAGGTCATGGGCTCGCAGGGTGTCAGCCACGGAGTCGCTCCATCGTCTCCTTGGTCTACCTCTGGCTTTCCAGCCATTGTATTTGGTGGTGTATGCCCGTAGGGCTGGTTGGTTGGGCGGCATTCTAGTGAGGTGACCAAACCACCTGATCCTTTGTTGTTCGATATGGTGGAGAATTGGTGTTAGTCCGACCATGTCTCTGATCACCTCATTCTGATCTTGTCGCGTCTGGTCTTGTTGACAGCTTTTCTCAGGCAGCGCATTTCACATGTGACCAGTTTTTCTCTCTAAGGCTTTTGTTAGGGCCATGTCTGACACTGGTATGTGAGTGTTGGAACGAAGATGGCGTTGATGGTTTTGCCTTGGTGCTCATTGGGATGCTGGGATGTTTTAGAAGGGGGGCGAGTTGGTAACTGACTGCGTTCGCTTTCTGGCATCTTGTTTCTATCTCTCTGTCCAATTTTCCATCTTCAGTGAAGAGGCTGCCAAGGTATTTAAATTCTTTGGTCTGTTTCAGCTGGGTGCCGTTGATGTTGATGTCGAGATTTCCTGGATTTCTGCTGACAGACATAACTTCTGTTTTGGTGATACTGATCTTCATGTCATACCTCTCGCAGCTTGTGTTGAGTTGGTCTGTGTGTTCTTGAAGAGTGCTTTGTTCTGATTCATCAGGGACTGGTCGTCAGCAAATAATAGTTCGTTCAGGGCCTCAAGATCTGGTTGGCTTCCTTTGTAATCTGGTCCATGTAGATCACGAAGAGAAGGGGAGAGAGTACGCAGCCTTGCCTGACCCCTGATGTAACCGGGAACCAGTCGGATGTTCCACTGGCTGTTCGGACTGCGCTCATACTGTTGGCATAGATTGCTCTGATGTTATCAAGCAACTGCCCCTTCACGTCGTACTGCTTTAGGATCTTCCAGAGCTTGTCTCTGTTGACTCGGTCGAAAGCTTTTTCTTGATCAACGAATACTGTATGCAGGGTGGCGCTGCTCTTGTGGCGACGCGCTCTCCCTGGGGAGAGCAGCCCGAATTTCACGCAGAGAAATCTCGTGACTTAAAGTGGTATAAAAAAAAATAAATAAATAAAAATAAAGGTCTTGGTTGCATTCGATGGCTCTTTCACACAGCTATTGGAGTGCGAAAATGGCATCTGTGCACCCTCTTCCTTTCCGAAATCCAAACTGGGCATTGCTCAGTAGGTGTTCTGCTTTGGCTCTTGTGCGCTGTTCCAGAATCTTTGCATACATTTTCCCTACATGGCTGAGAAGTGAAATGCCTCTGTAGGTGCTGCAGTCTCTCTTGCTGCCTTCTTCTTCCAAATTGGCACCACTATTGCATTTTGCCAGTCCATTGGTACTTTCCTCTCTTCCCATGCTTTCTGGAAGATGATGGTGAGCCACTTAACTCCGTTTCTCCGCATGCAAGGATGGCTTCAGTTGTTATGCCGTCATCACCTGCCGCTTTGCCTTTGGCCTGGTTTTAATTGCTTTTCTTGTTTCAGCTTCAAGGATTTGGGGCTCTAACTGGTCTTTATAGCGTGGTGAGAACTGAGAGCTGGAAGCTTGTACTCCAGATGGGTTTAAAAGATCTTTAAAATAGTCTTTCCATCGTTTCAGAATGTCCTCTTCTTTGTGCAGTGCCTCTCCATTTGCATCATTCACTACTGTTGTTGGATTGAATGGCTCATCTCTTACGCTCATCGTCTTCACACTTTTGAAATATTCTCTTGGGGAGTTCTTGCAAATTTCTCTTAACTTCTCTCCATAAGTCGCCCAAGATTTTTCTTTGGAGGATTTCACAACACGATTACTATGTCTTCTTGCGATTCTGTACTTGACGTAGTCCTCTTCTGTCTTGGTCTTGACCCAAGCTTTATATAGCTGCTTTTTTTTCTTGATGGCTTCCTTCACCTCTTGGTTCCACCAAGCTGTAGCTTTCCTGTTTTTACCTCCACATTTCTTTGTCCCGCAAACTTCCCTTAAGGTGTTCAAGAGAGCTGGCTTGAAGGTGTCCCAGACTTGCTCCATGTTGAGAGGTGTTGTATCAATGGAATCAAGTTTCACCTTGATAGCACTGTGAATCTGTTCTGCACTTCTTTCTCTTCCAGTTTGAGGAGGTTGATCTTTTCAGGCTGGTTCTTCCTAGCAGTTGTTATTTTCTTCTTCTGAGTACTGGAGGCTAGAATGACAGGCCTGTGGTCAGTGTCAAGGTTGGCATTGGGGATGGCTTTTGAGTCTTTGATGGCGTAACGTGTTCTAGATCTTGCAAGTATAAAGTCGATTTGAGACGAGATGTTGAGATCGTTCCATTTGTACAGGTGTAAATTTGGGAGGCTCGGTGTTGGAAAAAGGTGTTGGTGATGATCAGATCATGCTCTGCACATAGTTCCAGCACGTGGTTCCCGTTGTAATTGCAAGGTGTTCTGTGGTCACTGTGGGGGCCAAAGATGTTTTGTCCACGGGTTTTTCTCTCACCAACTCTGCCGTTGAAATCACCCATGACATACAGGTCCTCTTTGTCAGGGGTGCTGTTGATGAGGTCGGAGAGCTCTTGATAGAATGAGTCTTTCTCCTCTTCTGAGTACGAATGTTACACGGTGCATATGCTTGGATATAGTCGACGATTTGTTGACTTTCTTACACCAATTTTAATCAGTCTTTCTGATATGTGTTCTGTACTCATGAGATTCTTTGCTATGTCTGGGTGTAGGATGAATCCCACACCATGCGTTGCTCTCTGGTCTTTCCTGACTCCACTCCAGATGAGAACAAAGTTTGAATGGATTTCTTTCGTTCCTTCTCCTTTCTTCCTAGTGTCTGAAATGCCCATGATGGAGATCTTTCTTTTGGTCATGAATTCCACAATTTCTGGTTCCTTGTTTGTTAGGCCGCAGATGTTCCATGTTCCAATGTAGTCACTGTTCCTATCTCGATGTCCGTTTCCATTGCGAGGTCGTTTTCCGTTGGTATCCGTCCGTTTGTGTCTCTTTTCAGTTTTCTTAGCGGTTGAGAAATCCACTGTCGGCTTGCTAGGCCAGTCACAGCTTCACGAGAGCCCCGTTAGCCAGCTTGACCTGTTTCCGTTTCCCACGACGTGGACGAGGGGTTGGACTTTGGGAAACGATATGTACTGCAGAAGAGAAAATACTAGCCAGTGGATATGTACTGCAGAAGAGAAAATACCACGCAGTGGATATATACTGCAGAAGAGAAAATACCACGCAGTGGATATGTACTGCAGAAGAGAAAATACCACCCAGCAGATATTTATCTCTAAAGTCCTTGAAAGAGTAGATCTGAAACAGCTCAACAACCACCTTCTCTCCAACAGTCTTCTTCCTGCGTTTCAATCTGCCCATCGCGCAAACCACAGCAATGAAACCACCCTAGTCCACACCTTAAACACGCTTCTACTTGCTTCTGACTCAGGGGAAATCTCCCTCCTCACTCTACTCGACTTATCTGCAGCCTCCGACACTATTGATCACTCTATTCTTCTCTCCCGTCTTCAAGAAACGTCTGGTGTTACTGATGCAGCCCTCATATGGTTTAGCTCATACCTGACTGACCGATTCCAGACAGTCACAGTAAACAAGATTCAGCCAGTGCCTGCCAGACTGGAATGTGGAGTCCCGCAGGGATCAGTTCAGGGCCCTGTTCTTTTCACCCTCTACACCGCTCCACTGTCACATATAATTAACCGTGATCATATCAACCATCACTTTTATGCAGATGACTCTCAGATTCTAAGCAGTAACACTCCTGAAAATCTGCCTTCTCTCTTGACAAAAAATATGGCCTACTGCTTTCAAGATATCCAAAACTGGATGATAGAGAACAAGTTACAACTAAATGCTGATAAATCGGAAGCCATGCTTGTAGGGGCCAAACACAAACTCTCTTCCATTTCAACAGCTTCAATAGAATTCGGCAATGCTTCAGTCCTCTATCCACTACTGTGAAGTATCTAGGTATTGTTATCGACAATACACTCTCTATGCAAAAATTAATCACCCAGACCTGCCAGTCGTGCTACTATCAATCACTACTATCACTCCTCGACCACTACAGCCTCTCTTCCACTAAACTTATAATTCTCGGTGATTTCAACTTCCATTTCGACAACCAGTCTTCTCCAGATGTCAAACGTCTTTCTCACTCTCTCTCCCAACTGGTAAATGAGGCAACGGATAGATCTGGTCATATTTTAGACTGGCTGATTACTAATGCTTCCTTTAATCTTGCCACATGTCTCTGTCACAGACGAACTGCATTCTGATCATTCCGCCATTCTTTCCCACCTCAACATCACAAAACCTGTCAGAAAGAAGAAATATGTTACTCATTGCAATCTTAAGGCCTTAGACATTCATACCTTCTCTTCACAAGCTTCCGAACGTTTTTCACAAACCTCTGACCACACTGACCTCTCTGATCACTATAACACTATTCTCCGCCAACTGCTTGACGAGCATGCACCTCCTACTGATCATCTCCTCCCTGACAGACCCTGTGCTCCATGGTATACCCAAGACATCTTGTTAGCGAAGCGCAAACGCCGGCAACTAGAAAGGCAGTGGCGGAAGTAAAAAACCGAAATCAACAAAATGCTTTTCCGAAAACAAATAAACAAAGTCAAACTCTTAATCCATTCAGCAAAGACAGACTACTACTCTTCCCAAGTTCTCTGTGCTACATCCATAAAATCTCTTTTTTCCCTCACCTCAAATCTTTTTGGATCTGCAAAAACAACTCCTCTGCCTAACACCCACAGCCTGTCTGAACTTCCATCCATCTTTTTTGGCTTCTTTTCAGACAGAGTCCGCAACGTACGCTCCAGACTGGATCAGACTCAATTCCAGCCTGCGCCTCCTGATCCCCAGTTCACTGACACTCCTCTCTTTTCCTTCCATCCCACAAGTGAAAAAGAAATCATGACAATTCTGAAGTAAATGACTCTAAAATCATGCGACCTTGACCCCATACATGCTTCCGTTTTCTCACAATGCCTTTCACAACTGGTACCTATTATCACTAAAATATAGTAACTCATCTCTTTTGTCAGAAAATGTTCCATCAGCTCTTAAAACCGCAATAGTCACACCCCCACTGAAAAAGCACGACCTCGATCCCAACATTCTGAAGATTATAGCTGTCTCAACTTATCCTTTGTCTCTAAAGTACTAGAAAAAATTGTTCTCAAACAGCTCAGCAGTCACCTTCATTCCAATTATCTCCCTCCCTTTTCAATCTGCCTATCGCACAACACAGCACCGAAACCCCCTAGTCCACCTTTAGATACGCTTCTACTTGCTTCTGATGCAGGAAAAATCTCCCTCCTCACTCTTCTGACTTATTCTGCAGCCTTTGACACTATAGATCACTCAAGTCTTTTTTCGCCTCCAAAATACGTTTGGTATTAATGGCACAGCCCTCACCTTGTTTTACTTCATACCTCACAGACCGATTCCAGAAAGTTATTGTAAACAAAATTCAATCAAAACCTGTCAAATGGAATGTGGGTCCCCCAGGGATCAGTCTGGGCCCTGTTCTCTTTACTCTCTACACTGCCCACTCTCACATATAATAAACAACCACCATATTGATCATTATTTCTATGCAGATGACACTCAGCTTCAGTGCATGATACTGTTGAAACTTGCCTTCCCTCCTGACAAATATGTCCTACTGCCTTCAAGACATTTAAAACTGGATGACTCAGAACAAGTTACAAATTAATGCCGATAAAACCGAAGCCATGCTCATAGGGACCAAAAATAAACTCTCCTCCATCACAACAACTTCAATAGCATTCGGTAATGGGTCAGTTCCTTTGTCCAACCTGTGAAGTATTTAGTAGTTCTTGACAACACACTCTCCATGAAAAAAATTCAACACCCAGACCTGCAGTCTGCTACTATCAGTTACGGCGCAATAAGCGCAATTCGCAAGTATCTGTCCACTGATGCAACTTCCAAGCTCGTCACATCTCTCATTCTTTCACGTTTAGACGACTGTAATTCTCTTTTGGTGGCCTACAGCATCGTCCATCATCCACTCTCATCAACGCATACAAACTCTGCAGCTCGACTGGTCCCTAAGAAAGAAAAAATTGTGAAACACATTCACTCCTCTTCTGCGATCTCTTCACTGCTGCCAGTCTCACAAGACTGAAGTTAAGATCAATACCCTCTGTTTCAAATGTTCTCCACAAAACTGCACCCTCTTATCTCTGTAACTGTCTTCACCCTGTTACTCCATCCCGTTCCCTCGTTCAGCCGCAGATACTTATGTGCTTTCGAACACCCAGATTCGTACAAACATTGTTGGCCGTCGCTCTTTCTCTATTTCTGGTCATCCACCTGATGACCTCCCTCTTTTATCTCGCCAAAAGCCTTCATTTGACACCAAATCCAGCATCAAAACACACTTATTTTCTACCTGGAACTTTCCCTCATCTGTCCCTAATTTTCAACAGCCATCCCTCCACCTCCTAATTGTGTTTTGCGAGTGTGTGTGTGTGTGTGGTGTGGTGTGTGTGTGTGTGTGTGTGTGTTTGTGTCGTGTGTGTTGTGTGTTCGTGCGTGGCGTACGTGCGTGCGCGTGCATGGATTTGAAATATCTTGTTCATTAGTTTAAGGAGAGTGTTGCATGCGTGTAAATGATTTGAGTGCAAGCGCTTCGATTTGTTTGTTTTTACAGGATTCAGCGCTATATGAATTCCTTCTTCTTCTTCTTTTTCTTCTTCTTCTTCTTCTTTTTCTTCTTCTTCTTCTTCTTCTTCTTCTTTCTTCTCTTCTTCTTCTTCTTTCTTCTTCTTCTTCTTCTTCTTCTTCTTCTTCTTCTTCTTCTTCTTCTTAAATATGGCGTATTAGTGCAATTCCAAAGTACCTATCCACAGACGCAGCGTCCAAACTCGTTACGTCTCTCATTCTTTCACGTCTGGACTATTGCAATTCTCTTTTGGCTGGTCTGCCAGCATCATCTATCCACTCCCTTTAACGTATTCAAAACCCTGCAGCTCGCCTAGTCCTCAGAAAGAAAAAAAATCTGAGCACATTACCCCTCTCTTGCGATCTCTTCACTGGCTGCCTGTGCCACAAAGTATAAACTATAAGATCAGTACTCTCTGTTACAAATGTCTCCACAAAACAGCACACTCCTACATCTGTGAATGTCTTCACCTGTACACACCTTCTCGTCCCCTTCGCCCTGCTGCAGATTCTTTGTGCTTAAAAATACCTAAATTCAACCAGTCCATCGTCGGCCGTCGCTCTTTCTCGGTTTCTGGTCCATCATTCTGGAATGGCCTCCCTATCTCTCTCGCCAAAGGCCTTCTTGTGACACATTTAAATCCGGCCTCAAGACATATTTGATTCAAACCTAAGATTTTCTTCTCCTGTTTCATTTCATAGCTATCCCTGCTTTTCAACAGCCCAAAATTCCATCACCCTGCCAAAGTGTATAACCTCTGTGTGTGTGTGTGTGTGTGTGTGTGTGTGTGTGTGTGTGTGTGTGTGTGTGTGTGTGTGTGTATTTGGAATTGTTAGAACTATTACTTACTATTGGTTGCATGACTGTGTAAGAATGAGTTGAGTGCAAGCGCTTTGATTTGTTTGTGCAAGATACAGCGCTATAAATATTCCATTTTTTTTTTTATTATTCTTTTATTTCTTATTCTTATTCATTCTTCTATTATTATTATTATTGTTACTATTATTATTACTGAAAATACCGCACAGTGGATATGTACTGCAGAAAGAGAAAATACCACACAGTAGATATGTACTGAAAATACCGCACAGTGGATATGTACTGAATATACCGCACAGTGGATATGTACTGAAAATACCGCACAGTGGATATGTACTGAATATACCGCACAGTGGATATGTACTGACAATACCGCACAGTGGATATGTACTGAAAATACCGCACAGTGGATATGTACTGAAAATACCGCACAGTGGATATGTACTGAAAATACTACTACTACTACTACTACTACTACTACTACTACTACTACTACTACTACTACTACTACTACTACTACTACTACTACTACTACTAAAATAAAATGCGCTGAATCTTGTAAAGTAAACAAATCAAAGCGCTTGCATTCAAATCATTCACACGCATGCAACCATCCATAAATATCAAGATAAACAAATATCAAATTTATATACACAACACACTTAGGTGGGGGTGGTGGAGGTGAAGGCAGCTATTGAGAAGTAGGAACATATAACAGGGGAAGATCTCAAATAGAGTATAAGTGCGTTTTGAGGCTAGATTTGAAAGAATCAAACGAAGGCTTTTGGCGAAGTGGAAGAGGGAGGTTGTTCGATGTGGAGGGACCGGAAACAGAGAAAGAGCGACGGCCAACAGTGGTTTGTTTAAATCTGGGTGTCCGAAAGCACAACGTATCTACAGATGAACGAAGGGAACGGGACGGAGTGTACAGGTGAAGACAGTTACAGAGATAAGAAGGTGCAGATTTGTGGAGACATTTGAAACAAAGGGTATTAATCTTATACTTTATTCTTTGTGAGACAGGCAGCCAGTGAAAAGATCCCAAAAGAGAGTGAGTGTTCAGATTTTTCTTTCTAAGGACCAGTCGAGCTGCAGAGTTTTGTATGCGTTAAAGGGGAGTGGATGGGTGGGGGCGGGGGGGGGGGGGGGCCTGCTCATGCGGTCGAATCATAGTGGAAAAAAAGCAAGAAAAAAGAATAGGATACAGTGTCTGAACCTTGCTAGTTGGAATGTGCGAACACTTCTCGACAGGAACGAGAGCACAAGACACCAGAGACGAACCGCACTTGTCGCAAGTGAACTCGCCAGATACAACATCGACATTGCTGCCCTTAGTGAGACCAGCTAGCAGCGAGGGCGAACTATGCGAACGAGGCACAGGCTACACCTTCTTTTGGAGTGGGACGTGGTCCTGAAGAGAGACGTGAGGCTGGAGTTGGCTTTGCAGTAAGAACAACGTTTTTTGGGCAAGCTGGCTGGACCCCCAAAAGGAATGAATGATAGACTTATGACGATGAGACTCCCTTTATCTCATGGGAAGAATTTTGCTACCCTTGTCAGTGCTAATGCTCCCACCATGACAAATCCAGAGGACATCAACGACAAGTTTTATGAAGACTTGAATGCTGTTATTGCCTCTGTTCCCAACGCAGACAAGTTCATCATCCTTGGTGACTTCAATGCGAGCGTAGGCTGTGACAGTACCGCGTGGGAAGGTGTGATTGGAAAGCATGGAGTTGGCAACTGCAACAGCAACGGCCTACTCTTGCGGTGGAGCATGACCTACTGATCACAAACACGACTTTCAACCTCCCTACACGTAACAGGACATCATGGATGCATCCCCGCTCTAGGCCCTGGCATTTTAAATTGACTATGTCATCACCAGGAAGAGGGACAGGCAGGATGTTCGTGTCACAAAGGCCATGTGTGGAGCAGAATGCTGGACAGACCACCGTCTCATCATCTCAAAGCTCAGGTTGCGTGTCCAGCCCAGAAGACGGCCACAAGGTGTGAAAGCACCTAAACGCCCGAATGTCAACAAGATGAAGAACGACACAGTCAAGCGCTCTCTTGCTGCCGCCTTGGAGGAACGCCTAGAGCCCATTGTGCTGGATAGCCAAAACGTGGAATCAGCATGGGGAACACTCCGTGAGATTGTGTATAACACAGCTATGGAGTGCCTTGGCCCTACTTCCAGGCGACACAGGGACTGGTTTGATGAGAACTGTGAAGAGATCACACAGTTATTGGAAGACAAGCGCTGTGCCTATAAAGCCCACCTTGATGACCCAACATCAACAGCAAAGAAAGATGCACTGAGGATCAAGCGTAGCACCATCCAGCTAAAGCTGCATCAGATGCAAGACTCCTGGATTAGCAATAAAGCAGATGAGATCCAAGGATATGCTGACAGAAATGACATGAAGAACTTCTATGATGGACTCAAAGAAAATCTATGGTCCACCACATCAAGATAAATCACCACCTCTCCTCAGTGCAGATGGGTCTACTCTCATCACTGACAAAGACAAGATCCTTGAGAGATGGGCTGAACATTTTGACAATGTTCTAAAACCGTCCTTTCACCATCAACGATGAAGCTATTAACCACCCCCCACAAGTTCCAGTCGACGAGACAATGAGTGCCATACCAACCTTTGAGGAGATCCAGAAAGCAATTCCCTGCTGTCCAGTGGTAAAGCATCTGGCACAGACTCAATCCCAGCTGAGATCTACAAAGGGGGTGGCAGAGCACTGACTGAAAAACTTCATGAGCTCTTCCAAGTCGTATGGCAGCATGAGACACTTCCGCAAGACTTCAAAAATGCCTCCATCATACATCCATACAAGAACAAAGGAAACCACCAGGCCTGTGACAACCACCGAGGAATATCCCTGCTGTCCATCGCAGGCAAGGTCCTGGCCAGAGTACTGCTGAACCGGCTTATAGTCCACCTTGAGCAAGACCTTCTTCCAGAGAGTCAATGTGGCTTCCGGAAAGATCGCGGCACTATCGACATGGTGTTTGCTGCCAGGCAGCTCCAGGAACAAAACACTGACCTCTACTCCACCTTTGTTGATCTGACCAAGGCCTTTGATACTGTTAGCAGAGAGGGTCTATGGAGAATCATGGCGAAGTACGGCTGCCCAAGAAAATTCATCGCTATCGTACGTCAGTTTCATGATGGTATGCTGGCCAGAGTACAAGACAATGGAGAGGCATCTGAACCCTTCCCAGTCACCAACGGAGTGAAGCAGGGCTGTGTTCTTGCTCCCACCCTGTTCAGCCTCATGTTTTCGGCAATGCTGTCAGATGCGTTCAGAGATTCGGATGTTGGTGTCAGCATCAGGTACAGGTATGATGGATCACTCTTCAATCTCAGGAGGCTTCAAGCAAAAACCAAGGTCTCAAAAAGATCTCATCAACGACTTCCTGTTTGCTGATGATTGCGCCCTCAATGCTGCTTCTGAAGCCGACAAGCAAGACAGTGTTCACAAGTTCTCTGATGCTTGCGACAGCTTTGGGTTGACAATCAGTACCAAGAAGACTGAGGTAATGCACCACCAGCCCCAGGAAGCCCTACGTTGAACCAAACATTTCCGTAAATGGACATAGACTCAAAGCAGTGGACAAATTTACTTATCTTGGCAGTAAACCCCCTCCCGCACAGTAGCCATTGATGATGAGGTCAAAAACCAGACTCACCAAAGCAAGCGCTGCCTTTGGCAGGCTCCGAAAGAATGTGTGGGACAGGAGAGGCATCTCAACAGAAACCAAGATCAAGGTCTACAAAGCGGTAGTGCTCACCACCTTGCTCTATGGCTCAGAGTCATGGACAGTCTACCAACGCCATGCTAAAAAGCTGAACCACTTCCACACCACCTGTTTGAGAAAACTGTTTGGCATCAAGTGGCAGGACAAGATCTCAGACACTGAGGTGCTCACTAGAGCTAACCTTCCCAGCATCCACACCATCCTGATGCAGACCCAGCTTCACTGGGCAGGCCATGTAGTTCGCATTCCAGACCATCAGCTCCCCAAGAAACTTCTGTTTGGCGAACTTCAGCATGGAGAGCGCTCCCAGGGAGGCCAGAAGAAACGCTTCAAGGACACTCTGAAAAACCTCACTGAAAGCCTTCAACATTGAGATAAACTCATGGGAGCAGGCAGCAATGGAGAGGCCACAGTGGCGAGCAGCTGTACTGAGTGGGCCAAGGCCCACGAAGCAAACAGAATTGCGACAGCTGAGCAACGCACCCAAGACAAGGAAAGATAGAGCCTCCAAGTCTCCAAAGCAGCCACTATACCCTGTCCATACTGCTCAAGAACTTTTCAAGCGCGGATTGGCCAAATAAGTCATCTTCCTACCCACAGAAATGAACCCCTCCAATCCCAGGATGAATAGATGGTCATCATCGATCCCGATGGACGACGAAGAAGAAGAAGGATGGATGATGCCGGCAAACCGGCCAAGAAAGAATTACAGTAGTCCAGTCGAGAAAGAATGAGAGATGTGACAAGTTTGGATGTTGCTTCAGTAGACAGATACTTGCGAATTGCACTTAGGCGCCGTAATTGATACCGCACAGTGGATATGTACTGAAAATACCGCACAGTGGATATGTACTGAAAATACCGCACAGTGGATATGTACTGAAAATACCGCACAGTGGATATGTACTGAAAATAATACCGCACAGTGGATATGTACTGAAAATACCGCACAGTGGATATGTACTGAAAATAATACCGCACAGTGGATATGTACTGAAAATACCGCACAGTGGATATGTACTGAAAATACCGCACAGTGGATATGTACTGAAAATACCGCACAGTGGATATGTACTGAAAATACCGCACAGTGGATATGTACTGAAAAACGCCCAGTGGATATGTAACGTACAATACCGCACAGTGGATATGTACTGAAAATACGCACAGTGGATGTACTGAAATACCGCACTTGGATATGTACTGAAAATACCGCACAGTGGATATGTACTGAAAATACCGCACAGTGGATATGTATGAAAATACCGCACAGTGGATTGTACTGAAAATACCGCACAGGGGATATGTACTGAAAATACCCAATGGATATGTACTGAAAATATACCGCACGGAGTGAGGAGTGTGAAGGGGGGGGAGTGGTAGGACTGCATCCGCACAGGAATTGTGAAACGCAGGGGGTATGAATTTTGTTCTGAAAACCGCACAGTGGAAAGGTGAAAATCGGTAAATTTAAAGTAAGGGATATGACTGGAAAAAAGAAATATAGGAATGCGAGGGAGTAGAAAACCAAGTTGAACTACGAAAACGAATGATAGTGAAATAGAGAGGACAGGTGTAATGAAAAATACGAAAGGAAGCGAGAAATCCGCTGGATAATAATGAAAGGAAGGGAAAGGAGGTAGGTTGGAGGGGGGTGGGGGGGGATTGTGAGAGGACATGAAATGAAGTTCATCCCGATAAGAATTAATGTGCTCACATCTATGGAAAACATTTATTCAGAACTACACAAGGAAATACCCCTTTTAAACACCCCCCAAACACCCTCCAAATCAAATAAAGAAAATAAAACATCCCACCACCCAAAAAATACCAAAACAATCAACAAAAAAAAGAAAATCCAAACAAAAACAGAATAAAGAAAAGTAACCAATAACAAGAACATACAAATAAAAAAAACACAACAAACTAAAATCATTGCCTAAACTCTACACATTGAAATTTCCATAATGTACAATAACTAAAATTTTAAAAGGCCCATTAACTAATATGATAAGCCAATAAATAAAAATAAAAATTTGATTTCAATAATAATAAACTAAAACAGGCTTAAACAGAAAAAACAAACGAAACAGTTAAATGGGGATCGAGAAATAACCATATAAATCCCAAAACAGTAGCACCCCCCAACCCAAAATTCAATGTTAAAATAAAGACAAACAAAAAAAACAAACCAAACCCACAAAAAAACAACAAACAACAAAAAAAAAAAAAAAACATAAACCATTAAAAGAAATAAAGTAAATAAAATAAAGGGGTTTTAATTTGAGGGAAGTAAAAAGTTTGAAATGTTAATTTTCATTTCATGGAGGTAAATCGAATATAAATATAAAATGAATAGGCACCATTAAAACATTTAATTAAGCCAAAAATAATTAAATTAAAAAATAGATGCATTCCATCATCACAAATAAAGGCGAAAATAAAATGAAAGAAACAAACATGTGTTGATTTTCAGATAATAATAAGAATCAAACTTTACATCCATCGCCGTAGTTTAATTAATGTGCTAGTTTCTTTCAAAATAATTCGTAAATTTTCAAAATAAGAAAAAAACAAAAAAGAAGAAATCAAACCTACCAAGAGAAAAAATAGAATAACCCCCCCTTTTTGTAGGAGGTTTAAGAGTGTTATGGAATAAAAAAAAAGGGGGGGTAGAAAAAAAAAAGAAATAAATAAAGAAAACAACTCACCAACACTTTTTTTATACCTAACCAATAAAAAAAAAAAATCCAATACCCAAAAAACAAAAAAGGGGGAAAAGGGGAAAAAAGAAAAAAAAAAAAAAACAACAACAAGAAGAAAGAGAAAAAAAATTTTTTCCAAAAAAAAACCATAAAGTTAATGAACCCCCCAGGTCAAATTTTAAAAATGCGCTCAGTACTCATACTTTCAAACAGTAGAAGCAACGGGAAAAACTTTTTACAAAAAGAGAGAAAAAGAAAACAAACAAACAAACAAACAAACAACCCCAGACAGCAAAAGACAAAATAAAACCCCAGAACACCCCCCCCCCCCCCCGAAAAAAAGAAACACCAAAAAACAAACAAACAAAACACACCCTCCCAAACAAACAAACAAAAAACAAGAAAAAACAACAAGCAAGAAAATGAGAAAAAAAGGGAAAAAAACCCAACACCGTCCACCCCCCCCCCTCACACATATACATACACCAAAACAAAAAACAAACAAACAAAAAACCCAAACAAATCAACAACAAAAAAACAAAGTAACAACTACAGCAATAAACAACAAAGAGAGAGAGAGAGAGAGAGAGAGAGAAAGAGAGAGAGAGATGAGAGAGAGAGAGAGAGAGAGTAAGCCAAACTTTTTGATCAATAAATTGAACACCTTCATATTGTAGAATACATATACAGTTGGTACACTGATAATAAATATTAAAATAGGAGATTCCACTGGAAGCACAAATAACTCAAACAGTCCAAAATAAAATGAAAATCGAAAGTATGAAAATGCCCTTTATAGAATACAACAACAACAATAAAGAAAGAGAAACAATACAATGACAATGAAACAAATCTTTTATTTCGAGGATAATGAAAAGCACAAACAGTGCTTTTTTAACAATCAAACAGCCCCGCCGTTAAGGGATACATCATAATAATATAATAACCCAATCAATTAACTACGTCTCACAATAAAAACAAGGGGAATTAACCACTTTTCAAAACAGCTACCCCCCAACAAAACCCCCCCAAAATCCCCCATACAAGCAAATAAAAGAAAAACCCTAAAACACCCCCACCCAAACCCACCCCCAAAAAAAACCCCTAACCAAAAACCAAGAGAGAGAGAGAGAGAGAGAGAGAGAGAGGGAGAGGAGGAGAGAGAGAGAGAGAGAGAGAGAAGAATTAATTGCCATATCGGCTAAGGCCACCAATCAGAGATGAGAGAGAGAATGAGTGTGTTGTTGTGATAAAGGTGTGTGATAGTGTCAAAGTTCAAAGTCAAAGTCAAACTTTATTTTCCAGATGGTACATTGAATAAGAAGTGCATTTGCTTTTTTTCATAAAGCCATCTATCTAACGAAAAAAAAAGCGAGAAAAAAGATAATGTAAATGCAGACATAGAATAAAAAACCTAATCTATGGTAAGCTAACAAATCAAACAAGAAAAACAATAACATATGCATATGTGGAATTAAAAACAAAACCAAAAACCCAGAAAAATATTTGACCATACAATTCAAATAATTCAAAAATCTTGAAAAAATACCGTCATAACACAAACAAACAAGCAACAAAGAAAAACTAAACCAAAACAAACAAAGAAGACAAAACAGAATAAAAATAAAAAAACCCACACCAACTGCTTCCCTCCCCCCCCCCCCACACACATACACACACAAACCTTCAACCATACAAACAACTGAATAAAAACAACAAAAAAAAGATGAATCAACAAGAACAACCACAACAAGGAAATAAACAATCAAACAAACACAAATATATATATAACACAACAACAACAGCGACAATAATAACATAGGACAAGAATAACACCAAGACAAATGAAGAACAATATAGAACTAACAAAAGACGAGAAAAAGAGTCCAAAATATCCCCTCCCCCTCCCCAAGAAAACCACCCACCTAAAACCCAAAACAAACAAAAAGCAAAACAAACCAGAACCCACCCACCCACCACTACCAACAATAACAACAACAACAACCAAAATGGATATAAACAGAGAAAAAACTGATGTATCATTTAAACACTACATACACACACATACACATACACATCCTCACCATATCCCCTTCACCACATAACGAAAACAAGAATAACCAACAGCTATTGGATTCAGAGCAAAGAAGTATAACAAAGACATCCATTCCCTCCCTTTCCCCCGGTCATATACACACATGTAGATGTGCTTTTGATTTGAGGCAGAACAACGTTAATCCTTCGATCAAAGAATAAATTCAGGCAAATGTAAACCCACCCAGCAGTACTAACTCAGCAATAACAATTTAGCTCATCTAATACAATGAAACAGAAAACTAACAGCGACAAAACTAAATAAATCAACATATTTTTGTGTAACACAAAAGAAAACACAAAAAGGCCAGAACAGCAAGAAAGTAAAAAAACCAAAACCGAACCGATTACACAACACACACCACTCACACACTTGCAACACAACAACACACCAACACACCACACCACACACACACACACACCAGATTCAAAGCGTGCTGGGGTTGATATCATATCAACCCATATATAGATCAATGCTTACACATGAAACTCTATTTGAATATGAAAACTTGTGTCAAAATCGATTTTAATGACAAGAATAACGTCAGTGACACTTAAATCACTCTCTTAAGTTTACAAGTCGTGTTCTGTATTTTTAAATTCATGAAATATCTTTTAGATGTGTTTTTATACTGATTTTGCTTTTAATACATTTCAAATTTGGGGGAGTTTATTCCATAGGTCACTGCCTGAATACAAGAGGCTCGATTTATATAGGTTATTTCTGGTCTAGGAAATGTTAGCAAATGGTTGTGTCTATGTTGGTTAACTTTGAAACTTGGTAATCTTGGGAGGTACATTTTGATTAACAACTTTTTTGCATAAACACAGCTTTTTTGAATAAAAGTCGGTTTCAAAATTTCGGGACATTTATTTTGCTTATAATCCCAATTGTCGGGTGCTTGTTTTAACAATACAAGTTTTACTGCTCTTTTATATATATTTTTTTATTTTATGTTTGTGTTGTGTGTGTGTGTTGTGTTGTGTGTGTGTGTGTTGTGGTTGTGGTGTTTTCAGAGATGGTACTAAATATATAATTCTCAAAACGGACACGATCACCTTCAACACTTATTTTGATTACTCATACAAAAAATATGTTATGAAAAATTTAAAAAACCAAAAAAGCAAAACTCAATACCAATACCTCACACAATAAAAAAAAGGGAAGAAAAGAAGGAAAACAAAACAACAACTACCACATCTATAAGGTCTAGTGAGAGAGAGGGGAGGGAGGGAGAGATAGAGAGGGGACAATGACAATGACAAATTCTTTTATTTCGGGGATAATAATAAGCACACATGTGTTTTTTTACATCCAGTCCCCGCCCGTTAGGGATACATCTTAATAATAATAACCCAATACTTATACAGTCTCACAAAAAAAAACAAGGGAAAAACCCCTTTTCAAAACAGCTCCCCCCCCAAAGCAAGCAAATAAAAAAAACCCCCTAAAAAACCCCCCCCCCCAAAAAAACCCAAACCCAAAACAAACAAAAGAGAAAAAAAAAACCAAACCAACAGAAGAAATAAAAAAGAGAAAAAACGGGACAAACAACAACAACAAGAACAACAACAAGCAAGAAAAATAACACAACCAAACTTTAATAAGTCATAAGATAAACATCTACACAATGTCAAATGTACACATACTTGTTACAAAATTACTATAAGATATTGAAAGGGAGAGAGAGAGAGAAAGAGGAGAGAGAGAGAGAGAGAGAGAGAGAGAAGAGAGAGAGAGAGAGAGAGAGAGAGAGAGAGAGATTTGTGTTTTAGTGAAACACTAAATAAAATAATTCTCAAAACAGTGCACGATCACCGTAAAACACTTATTTTGATTAATACTCATGCAGATTATTATGAGAGAGGGGAGAGGGGAGAGAGGGGGGGGGTAAGAGGAAGAGAGTAGAGGGAGGGGAGGAGCGAGAGCGAGAGAGATCCGCAAATCTAAATGTGTCACGAAACCACATACAAATTAAACCACTTTTTTACACAAATGACTTAAACCATACACAAAGTCACACCTACATGTTGAATTGCTTACTTTTACAAGGTCCTACTACAAGGGCCTGCTAGCCTAGTCCTTCCCGCATTGAAGCCTAACCTTCAAGTCTTCAACTCTTTTAGTTTTAGCAGTCAACTCTTATCTCAATTCAACTTTGGCCATAGTAGTCCCATCTCAATAGCTGTGTTACCAAATCCACATTATCGTAATCATGCGATTCACAAACTTCATCTCACATGATACACACATCAAAATTAAAGATTACTTACTCATGAAATCCCACTTTTAACATGAACATCCAATTAAGGAATAAATCCAAGATCACACAATTAAATAGTAAAAGACTCATGACTTGCCAACATTTATTGTAAAGCACTACACACACTTTCACTGGACCAGATCAACAAAGCAATCAATAATTATACATTCAGTTAATACACAGCCTGAAATGTACTCCTTGACTTACTTAGCTTAGTCACAAACACTATATGACATCAACATTAGCATCAATAAAACTCTATAACCAACAACCATGCTACCCAAATAAAAGAAGAGAATTCTCATTTACCGCTCAAGCAAGAGGAAACTGCTGTTTCTGTTCTAAACATCTTGTAGAACTTCATCAGTCAGCCACACTTGTTTGAAGATTACAACGCCACCACTGACTTTGTCACCAGACAGCACACAGAACACAAGAGAATGGCTTGAAAACACCACTTACTTACTTACTTACTTAGGCCCATCACCCCCCTGGAGTAAAAGGCCGCCGACAACAGTCCGCCAGTGTCCTCTGTCCTGGGCTATTCTCTCCAGCTTTTCCTCCAGGTATACCCATCTTTCTGGTTTCTGCCTCAAGGTCGCGTCGCAAAGGGGTTTCTTGGCCTTCCTCTTTTTCGTTTTCCCTGGAGGTTCCATGCTAGTGCCTGCCTTGTGATGTTGCTGGCTGGCTTTCTCAGGGTGTGCCCAATCCATCCCCGGCCCCATCTCCTGCGCCGGATTTCATTTTCGGCTGGCAGCTGGTTGGTACGTTGCCACAGGTCTGCATTGCTGATGGTGTCGGGCAGTGGATCTGGAGGATTCGTCCTCTGGCAGCTGTTGATGAAGGTCTGCACTTTCTTGATGGTGGTCTTTGTTGTCCTCCATGTCTCCGCTCCATATAGTAGGACCGACTTGACGTTGGAGTTGAACAGCCTGATCTTTGTGCGGGTCGACACCACCTTGGAGCTCCAGATGTTCTTCAGCTGCAAGTACGCTGCCCTCGCCTTGCCAATTCTTGCTCTGACGTCTGCGTCTGTGCCGCCCTGCATGTTAATGATGCTACCCAGGTACGTGAATGTCTCCACTTCTTCCAGCTCCTTCCCATTTAATGTGACTGGGTCCTCACTCACTGCGTTGATCTTAAGAATCTTGGTTTTGCCTTCATGGATCTTGAGACCAACTTGTAATGAGGTGGCTGCTAGTTCTGTAGTCTTGTCCTGCATCTGTTGGCGGCTGTGGGAAAGCAGGGCCAGGTCGTCTGCAAAGTCGAGATCATCCAGCTGGTCCCACAGTGTCCACTGGATTCCATTTCTTCTGTATGCCGTTGAAGTCTTCATGGTCCAATCGATCGCCAGGAGGAAGAGGAAGGTGACAGGAGACAGCCTTGTCTGACTCCGGTCTTCACCTCAAAGCTGTTTGTGAGTTGTCCTCCATGGACCACCCGGGAGGTCATTCTTTCATAGGAGTTCTTGATCAAGTTGACCAGTTTGGTTGGCACTCCATGTGGCGAAGCAATTTCCAGAGGGGTGTTGCGGTCCACACTGTCAAAGGCTTTCTCATAATCAACAAAGTTGATGTATAAAGATGAGTTCCACTCTAAAGATTGCTCAACGATGATGCGCAAGGTGGCAATCTGATCTATGCATGATCTGTTCTGGGCGGAAGCCGGCCTGTTGGTCTCGAGGATGAGGGTCGACTGCATTTTTCATTCTCTCGAGGAGGATCCTGTTAAAGACTTTTCTGGCACCGACAGAAGCATTATCCCTCTATAGTTGGCACAGTTACTGAGGTCTCCTTTCTTGGGTAGCTTGATGAGGTAGCCCTCCTTCCAGTCTGATGGTACTTCCTCTCTTCCCAAATCTTCCCTTTGGGAAGATTTGAAAAAACACCACACATCCTGTTATATACAGTTCAGTGGCAGGGCTCTGATCCCCACTGACCAACGAGCCTACTTGGAGACACATTCTAACCAATCCTACAAATTAATACACCTTGGAGTCAGCTGACAAACAAGTAATTTTTAGAAACTAAGGTCCTCCAATAGTCTAGCTACACCACGAGAGAGAAGGAGGAGCAGGGGCAGGAAGAGGGGGGAGGGATGAAGAGGGTGGGGGATGGATGAAGAATGGGGGGGGAGGGGGTTGATGTGCAGGTGTGATCTGGGTGGTTACACCATCTTGAACCACGCTGAAGTGTTTACTTAAAGTGTTTACGCCAGACTGCCCCACTCCAACCATAAAGCCACCATCAGACAGTTTGGCGACTAGGATAGGGCTTAACTGGTTCCAGGTGACCAACAGATGACCCACACCTACTTAGCGATGGTTGACATCATCTCAGAGCAGCCTTCAACAAGGGACAGAGGAAATACCAACGAGACCCTGCCCCACCTCTTGGTGACGCGGTGCCAACAACTCAGTGTGCAATGCTTTAACTTACATTTCTCCACCCCACCGAGCTGGCCACTTGAGACAAGGTGATGGGGAAGGAGCAGACTGTTGGACTCTTTTCTTCATAAACACCCATGCCACAAGGACAACTAGCCAGATGTATAAGGATGGACAAGAGTTGCCCAGACAGCGCTCTGACACCCTCCTCACTTACAAGGAAACCGTAATCCGTCTTTACATCAACAAAACCATGAAGTTTAACCAAGCCAAACATGTGTCTACAAGAGAAAGGAGGGGGGGGGGGGGGGAGGGGGGATGGAGGGGGTTTCAGCTCAAAAGTAACAGTGTGCAAAGTGCAGACTATAACATGCTGAAAATACGCACAGTGGAGACCTGCTGCAGAAAGGAAGGGGCGACAACCAGGGCAGTGCCACCCCACCACGAGATGATCATGGGAATGAAAACATTCTAGAGATGCCAGATCATTTCACTGTGGATTCATCACCTCCATGTTTCAGTGATGCAGAAAGCTTCAACATTGTGTTCAGCTAGGAAGAAGGGGATTGCAGATTGTTTCTCTGTGGGGCCAGCAGGCTGGGCAGTCATCCCAGCACGTTGAGGTTGTGGTGCAGAGCTCTGATGGGTGCAGACCACCGCGAGAAGAGGGACAGGATCAGGTTGCTGACATTGACTTTGGCTTTGTTATGACTAGAAGGAGGGGTGACATGCAGGTGCAGAGATGAAACATTCATGTGCCTGTGAAGTTCTCTAGCAGCTGTCTCAGCAGCCAGACACAGGGGGTGTCCTGGTTTTCCCCGGGATGGAGGGCTGACGTTGCTGTTGGCTGCTGGTGAAGCAGCGGGCTAGTAGGGCCTGGTACCGGCACTTGCTTGATTCAACATACACACCATCTGGAAATAAAAGTTTGACTTTGACTTTGACTTGGCAGACAGTGTGGGGTCCAGGTGAGAATGGCCAGGTGTCTCCCATGGTGGCCTGGAGCAGGGGATCCCAGTGCATGGATCAGGGGAGTGTTTGTGGAGCTGTGTCTAGAGCAGAGACCGAACCTTGTTCAAGAATAGTATACTATAGTGTGCCGCTGGGTAATAGGAAGAGAGACTTAATTACTATCGATATTATTATTCAATATCAGAAACCAGTGTAAGTGTGTCTGTCATGATTTTATTTAATATTGGTCGATCTTCTCATTAATTATATGTTTGAAACGTCAGTGGTGTTTCCAAATATTTTGTGTGCACATGCTTGTGGCTGTGATAGAAAGAATGCAACATATGAGAGAGACAGAGAGCATGCTATTTCCTTCTATCTTTCGAGTCAGTTTGTATGTTACTCTAGTGTATCCACACCTATAATTATCGTGGGTTGTCTTTATAATGCGCAAGTCTTGATCCCGGAGTATTGGTGACTTTAGGGTTGAGACAACAACCTTCCAAAAAGACATCCTATTGATAAAGTAAGCAGACGTTTGATAACATTCCAGAATATTCTACCCATACAAAAAGCTAAGAAGGAAAAAGTAAAGAAAGAGACAAAAAGAAGTAAAGGCAAAACACACATATAAACAAATGAACTGCAAGATGAGATATACAGATCATCATCAGGAGAAAAAAACAAACGTTTACGAAGCAGAAAAACCCAAATTAACAAATCACCACACAGAGAAATAAACAAATAAACAAGCAAATCAATCAGTCAATCAAACGAACAAACAAACCAGCAATCACACAGCACTCACACCGACAACAGAGACCAGGGAGAACGCGTCCAGAAACAGTCAGCCTCCCAGAAGCGAGGTAAACATTGAGTAGATGGAGATCAACCCAACTATACCAATACTGTGTAAGGATGTCCTTTTTAAAACCCTTTTAAATAAAAAGAATACTGTTGACGATATAGAGTGTTTGTTTCATGTGGAAGGTCAGCCCTGCTTTAAAAAAATGCACATAATTATAGGTATATAGTTGGGAGATAGTCAACATTGTATTGGTAGGAAAATGATTATCATTTGGACAGTACAGCAAGTAGTGCTCATTGTCTCCAGGGCATTCCCAAATCACATACTGGGTCATTTTCTCACAGTTACATCTTCAAGTCGTTAATTTCAAGACGTAGGCGGCAATGCAATGGATTACTGTATTCCTCCTCTCACCAAACAAAAGTAGATGGGCACTACAGCATCTTCAGCTCACAATGCTGTTTTTACTGGCTTAATGAGTTCCTTATTTATATACTCAGGTAAAATATTCAAGTTGTCAGTAGTAGAGGGAATGAAAGATTTACGAGCTAATTCTACTGTGCAATCTCCTACAGTGCGCTAGAGGAGTCATCATCTGTGGAAAGGATTTCTGTCAGAAACGAAACCTGGGACGAATCATCAGATAAACAACTAGGACATAAAGTGTTGCATAGTTCATACTGATGGCTTAGTTAGTGTGTGGCTAGTTCTCCTCTCCTGTATAGAGCAGAAGCCACACTCAGGATATGACTCGTGGTGGCTCCTCCCACGAGCGGCTCCAATCATGGTTCTTCTTGCCTCCAGATGCAATGCTTCCAATGAGTTATCGTATACCTCGTCAGCATAAGCAAGACGTGGCAAAATAATAGACATGATCTCAAGACTTCCCTACTTAGCTCGTATGTGTAAGCCTTTAGACAAGAAACCAACATGGTAACAGTCTTTATAATGTTTTTAATGTAGTCATCCCATTTATAATACCCTTGGAGAATACTACCTAAGTGTTTATGCTTATCAGTACTCTGGAAGCGTGTGAAACCAAATGATGATGGTGAGAACGTGTTATAATCACTTTGGCGATTGAGGTTTATCTGCACTGAGGTGAACTTGCCAGCAAGCCGAGGTACGTCATTATCTTTATCTAGAATGAAGAACTTCAGCGCGGATGTTTGGGTCGTGAAGTGTCAGGGAAATGCTTGTGTCAACAAAACATCATTTGATATGGGGTCGAATGCCATAAACATTACCCTGGATGTGAAGAAGGAACAGAAGTGAGTATAACACTATCTCTTGAGGAAACTCTGCGCATATTTTTTTAAAAGACGGGTTGTCACTTTAAATGACACCTGTCATCAGAAAGGAACCAGTAAACCACTGCAAGAGTTTGCCACGAATGCTACTTGCATATTATTATTTTGTGTTGAAAGCTTATGTGCCGGACACTATCAAAGGCTTTGGATATATAGAAAGTAAGCAGCCTGCCTGGTGACTTCATGATCTGTTGTGGGACAGAGATTGCCGTCAACACAAACAAGTTGGTCTACAGTGGGATCACCAGGACGAAAACTAGACTGGGAGGAGGAGGAGGAGGAGGACAGAATTTGATTAAATGAGACAACTTAACGTACTGTTTGTGTGTACATCTTTCCGAGACCTTACCAACACAACTCGTCGGTAGTCATTATATATTTCTTTGGAGGATTTCTTATTCTTCATCGAACGCTGAGACAGCAATTATTGTTGTCTATCATATGAGCGAAAATGCGTTGCGCTGCCGGTAAACGCCTGACTAAAGTCAGTCAGGCCAGCGCATCCGACTTGGGTGTGGGAGAGAATTGTTGTCTGTCCAATCTTCCAGGAAACAGGCACAAGAAAGAAGAAAATGGACAAGAAGGAGGTGATTGAAAGAAAAGGAACATGGCAGAAACAAAGAGAGGGATACAGAAAAGAGGAAATTCCTAGCTCATAATTTCCAGATGGTGAGGATGCTCTCTATTCTGACAGGCCCTTGGCGTTCCTAAGGAGGAAGGGTTTCTGGTGCAGGGCATTGATGTCCTAGAGTTGTTTTCCAGAGCTGAGGACACCTGGATTTCCTGAGACTTCTTGAACAGACTAGTTAAAGGGCTGAAGGTAGGTGCCAAAAATGCGATTAACAGCTTGTTGTGAATTCGCTGCTCTGTTAATATTAAGCATAAGAATAACATCTCTGATATCAGAAAATGTCAGAATGATATCTCCTCTGCGGGAAAATTAGGGACCTGTCAGTATAAATAGCGTCCATACCATCTTGAAATTATGTGTTAGAAATTCCCTTTTCTATCCCTCTCTTTATTTCTGCCTTGTTCCTTTTCTCCCCATCACTTCCTTCTTGTCTATTTTCTTCCTTCTAGGTCCATTATCCAGCCTTTTCCCCAGGATTACAAAATATAACAAATTTTCCCATGCCGAAGTCGAATGCCCAGGGCCTAACTTGTCAGGCGCTAAACGGCAGCACAACACACTTTCCCTCATATGACAGGCAACAATAGTTACTGTATGGGCGTTCAAAGAAGAAGTCGAAAAGAAGAAGAAGAAGAAGAAGAAGAGGGAATAAGAAGAAGAAGAAGAAGAAGAAGAGGAAGAGGAAGAGGAAAAGAAGAAGAGAAGAAAGAAGAAGAGAATAGAAGAAGAAGAAGAAGAAGAATGAAGAAGAAGAAAGAAGAAAGAAGAAGAAGAAGAAGAAGAGAATGAAAGAGTTCACGCAATAAGTGATAATAATTTTTGTAGAGAAGTAAGAAGTAAAAAAAAGAAATAAAATTAACAAAAATTAACTAATAACTATCATAATTGATCTTCTTCTTTCTTCTTCTTCTTCTTTTTCTTTTGTCATGTTAAAAGGGTATAGGAGTCGATACGCAAGAAATTCGAATTCGCAAATCTTGTTTAGAAGCTCTCTCCCTTTTCTTTGCCCCTCTTTCTAGTTCTTGCTGTGTGTGTGAGTGTGTGTGTGTGTTGTGTGTGTGTGTGTGTGTGCGTGCGTGCGTGCGTGCGTGCGCGCGCGCGCGCACGAGCGTTAGCGTGTGTGTGTTGTATGTGTAAAAATAAAAATAATAAGAGAGAGACAGAGACAGAATTTTTTGCTGAAAGGAAAGCAAAAACACACAAAAACAATAAAACATATATTTCAAAGGCTCATGTACGTACACCTCTCAAAGACAAACTGGTTTTTTTTAAGAAAGAAAAGAGAATCAGTCGCTGGTGTCATGTTCACAAAGAAATCAGAAGGAGGAGAGCCTTGATAGGCCACGTGTAGCGGCAAGGTGTCGGCACAGATGCCAGTGGTGCTAAGTATCTACAGGGAGCCAGAAACCAGCCCTGCTACATCCTCCAGGGAAGAAATACATTTCCCGGCCTGATCTGTGTGTGGTGTGTGTGTGTTGTGTGGGGTGTGTGTGTGTGTGTGTGTTGTGTGTGTGTGGTGTGTGTGTGTGTGTGTGAGAGAGAGAGAGAGAGAGAGAGAGAGAGAGATAGAGAGAGATTTTATTTATTTATTTCTTCTTTTATTTCGAGGATAATGGAATAAGCACTTATGTGCTTTTCTCATCTAGTCCCCGTGTGTATGCAGTTTTGTCAATTTTGGCATCCCTTCCCACTGGCACACAATGGCCTACACTTCCAAAAAGCGGAACGGGTTTAACGGGTGCGCAAGATGTTCTACGTGCGTTTGCACACGGGACCTCGTGTATATGTTCATTTCCGAAGGATTTGGGGAAGTGGGTGGATGAGAACAGAGGAAAAACCTCTTGAAGGATTTAAACGGTCTGCAGTCAAGTACACACTTTTTCCAAGGCTTTTTCTCCTCCGAGGAGAGTGGGGAGAGGGGAGAGGGGGGGGGTGATGAGAAAAAGAGGAGAGAGGGAGGGGGAGAGAAGGAGAGAGGGGGGGAGAGGGTGGGGAAGAGATGAGAGGGAGGAGAGAGGAAGAGAAAAGGAAAATGAGGGGGGGAGAGAGGAGGAGGAGGGGAAGGAAAAGGGAGAGGAAGAGGGAGAGAGGGGAGGAAGGAGGAGAGAGGGGAGGAGAGGGAGGGGAGGGGGGAGAGGGAGAGGGGAGGGAGAGGGAGGGAGAGAGGAGGAGAGGGAGAGGGAGGGGGGAGGAGTAGGGGAAGGGAGGAGATGAGATGAGAGAGAAGAGAGAGGGGTGAGAGAAAAGTGAGAGGGGAGATGAGAAGAGGAAAAGAGAGAGAGGGAGGGGGGGAGAGGGAGAGGAGGGGGGGAGGAGAGGAGAAGAGAGAGAGAGAGGAGAGAAGGGGGGAGAGAGAGGAGAGAGAAAAGAGGGAGGGGAGAAGGGGGAGAGGAGAGGAGGGAGGGGGGGAGAGAGTGAGAGAAGGGGGGAGGGAGAGAGAGGGGGGGGGGAGGAGGGAGAAGAGAGAGAGGGGGAGAGAGAGAGAGGGGGGAGGAGAGAGAGATGCAGTGTTTGAGTGGGTGTGAGTGTGGTGGTGAGTGTGTGGTGGAGTGTGCGTGGGGGGGCGGCGCGCGGCGCGAGAGCGAGGAGGTAGGGGTGTGTATGTGTAAAAAAAAATGAATAAGGGAGAGACAGAGACAGAATTTTTTTGCGTGAAAGGAAAGCAAAACACAAAGACAATAAAAAGATTTCAAAGGTCTAGTACGACCCTCAAAGACAAACTGGGTTTTTTTTAAGAAGAAAAGAGAATCAGTCGCTGGTGAGTTAGTCACAAGAAGAGGAAGGGAGAGCCTAGAAGGGCACGGAGGAGGAGGTAGGAAGATGCCTGGGTAAGTACACAGGGGGCCAGAAACAGCGCGCTACAGAACCAGAGAGAAGAGTAGCATCCTGGCCTGATTGAGTGTGAGGTGTGTGGTGTGGTGGGTGAGTGTGTGTGTGTGTGGTGTGTGGGAGTGATGTGCTGCGTATGATGAGAAGAGAGGGATGGAGAGTAACGGAGATAGCATAAATTTTAGTTTGATGATTTCTTTCATTATTTCGAGGAAATGAATAAGCACTATAGTGCTTCTCATCTAGTCCCCTGTATGCAGTTTGGAATTTTGGCATCACTTCCCACTGGCACAGAATGGGCTACACTTCCAAAAAGCGAACGGTTTGAGTGGCAAGATGTTACGAGCGTTTGCACTGTGACCTCGTTATGAGCCAAAATAGGAATGGTAAGGAGTTGCAAGTAACCAGGGGATAAACCTTTGAACGGTAGATTGAAGAGGAAAGACACAATACACCACTCTAACCACCAGGCTAATCCCCCCCCCCCCCCACCCAGAGAGAGAGAGATGAGAGAGAGAGAGAGAGAGAGAGGAGAAGAGATAGAGAAGAGGAAGAGAGAAGAGAGACAGAGGAGAGACGAGGGGACAGAGACAGAGACAGAGAGAGAACAAGAAAGAACTCGAACTCGAAAGATTTATTCACAAAAAGGCCATTGGCCCATACATGAAGGGGGGTTGCCGAACTGCTTAGTATTTTAGTGAGAAAAATATGGAAGCACAAAGAAACCAAAATGTTATTGTATAACCACAACCACCACAATAAAAATCAGTTACAAAAATATGACTTAAGAAACCAAGATATATCTTATTCTAAAGGCTTTACACAAATATAAAGCAAGGCTGCGCACAATCCCCGGGTGACTAGATGCCATGAGTGAACAGAATCTAAATAAATTAGCTGTCTACTGTACTTTACTGGAATGTTATTCTATCTAACATCTTCTCATCATCATCATGTTCTATATATCTAAATTTATGAGCATTTATGTCTGATACACCAAGTCTAAACTTAAAAAATTCTTTTCAAAAGAAAGTCCATAAACAACTTTAGAAAGGTTTTACATCGTTTGGAACCTAAATTTTTTGTCATTTGAAATTTTTCCTGCTTTGTATATGACCACTTTTAGCTAACGAGGCAGTCAATCAATCTTTTCCTGAAAACGTTTATAAAAATCTCTACAATTTTCCGACACCTTTATTAAGCCAAACAAAAACCCAAAACCCAAATTACTAAAAGTACGATTTGTGAACCCAGGTATTTTTCCCCCTTGACAACTAACTTAAAAACTCTTGTAAGACTAAAAGGGAACCTGCATCATCCAACAGAATCTTAATCCCTATTAATGTGTTTTAAGCAGCATTCACAGAGAGGGATATTTTTTTGTTTTAATAAAACAGATCTTATGTATATCTTCAAAAAACCCAAAAGCTTTAAGCAAAAAGGTTACTTTTCACAATGGTTTAACCCATCCAGTCCCCAAATGCCATGCCCTTAAAACAGTGGGGGTTTTATTTTTTCATCAAATATCTTAATGAACATGTCAAAAGCCTTATTATTCAATAATCGTAATTTTTTCAAAACAATTAACAAGCTTCTTTAAACTTGACTTGCCAGATCTTTACATGTAGTTGTGAAACTAAGCTTTGTAGAAAAACAGATTCCTAAATATTTATATACATTAATCACAGGCATGACTTTTCCATTGTACAGCCATTTTTTGAGCAGCTAAATAACAACCTTTTCTGAATACAACAATATTACTCTTATTTATATTAACCTTAACATCAAGTGCTGTTGCAGCACTGCTTAAGCTATTCAACTGCTGTTGTAAGCCTACAACAGTTTCAGATAGCAGGATGACATCATCAGCAAGCAGAAGAATAAATGATTTTCTGTGAAAACTTGGGGGAAAGTGGCACCATGTTTACCCTTATTAATGACTTCTATGGGTAACTCAATAATGAAAACAAAAAACAAAAGAGGGCTACATACATCACCCTGTTTGACCCCAGAGGTGCAGTATATTATGTCCGTCAGCTTAGATCCACATCTCATTCTGCTTCTGACATTCTGATACATGGCTCTCAAACAACGTAATAATTTACCCTTCACACCATTTTTCAGAATGGGACATAACAAGTTTCTATTAACAGAATCAAATGCCATTTCAAAGTCAATAAATGCTACATAGAGCTTATGGCTATGAGAAAACTGTTTCTGGACAAATGTAAGTAGAGTAAACATATGATCTATAGTGGAACACCCTCCCTTAAAACCAGCTTGGTGCTCACCTGTAATGTTGTTTTTCTTAAACCATTCCTGTAACCTATTATCAATGATGGTACTTTTCAGCTTACTACTTATATTACTAAGAGAGATTTCCCTGTAGTTATTAGGGTTATCAACATCGCCTTTTTGTGTAATGTTAGAATAATAGATTCGGTCCAGTTAAGTGGAAAAAGAGCATCATCAAAGATTTTGTTGAATAATTTTAGCAGAAAAGTACATTTTAACTTCCATTTTTTAGCAATTCTCCAATGATTTGATCAGGACCAGCTGCTTTATCATCTTTAAGTTTTCTAAGTGCCAATAAAACCAAGAAGATGGGATATACCTGGAGACAGCTGGAGAGAATAGCCCAGGACAGAGGACTCTGGCGGACTGTTGTCGGTGGCCTATGCTCCAGGGGGAGTGATGGGCCTAAGTAAATAAGTAAGTAATAATATTTCATCTTTATATATGGGACGATCAAAATCTTCCTCAGTTTCTTCATAGTCACTATCAGTGTTCATCGAGTTGTCTACTGAGTCTTTCTCTAGCAGGGTTTAAAGTACTGAAGTAATCTGTCGACAGATATACTATTCTTTGGCTGACTCTTTCTAAATAAAGCCTTCTTAATATTCTTCCAGAACTGAACTTAAGACGTGATTGAGGACATGATATCTGCAAGTAATGCCTTATTATACTCTTGCTTTTCATTTCAAGCATGTATTTATATTCCCTTCTTGTGATACAGTACAAGTTTTTGTCTTCATTCTTTAACGTTTTTCGGTAAGACATCAAAAGTTTTCTGACCCTACATTTTATTCTTTTACATTCATGATCAAACCATGTATCATTTGATAGACTTTTATTGATATGAACCTGTTTCTTCATACATACAGCACTGGCTTTTATGAGATAAATCTAGATTTAAATAAATCTAGAGCTTCATCAATGTTCTCAACAATCATCTGGAAGGCATTAGAAATTGTTCACACATGTTCTCTTCACAGAGATTTTCTTTATAAACTGAGAGTTTGTTTTCATCCCATACAAACTTTTCCATAACAGATGGCTCCTCAGTTACCACACATGTATCATATACTGGATCAATATGTAATTCTGCAGGAAGGTGATCAGAATCAGAACGCTCCGCAACAAATAATCAACATGAGTCAAAAATCTGAGAGAACAAATCATCTGACACTAACAAATAATCATTAACACTGCATCCTCCATCAGAAATGAATGTATAGGTTCCTAGCTGGTCACCATTACATACACCATTTATAATTTGTAACCCATGAGCAGTGCACATATCCAATAATAATTTACCATAATTAGTCATAACAGAATCTTCAGAATTACGATTTCGACTGAGAGGCATGCTTTTACTATGGGAATCTGAATTAAAGTCATTCGCTATATTATAAGAAGAAAAGTTTGATGTCCTGCTGTTTAAGTCTCCACACAATATTATATCTGAGCACATCTGAGAGAAAATTTGAGCACATAACTCCTCTCTTGCAATCTCTACACTGGCTGCCTGTGCCACAGAGAGTTAACTATAAGATCAGAACCCTCTGTTACAAATGCCTCCACAAAACAGCACCCTCCTACCTCTGTTACTGTCTTCACCTATACACTCCTTCTGTTCCCTCCGCTCTGCTGCAGATACCTTGTGCTTATTAATACCAAGATTCAACCAATCCACTGTTGGCTGTCGCTCTTTCTCTGTTTCTGGTCCAGTGATCTGGAATGACCTCCCTCTCTTCCTTGGCCAAAAGCCTACTTATGAAACTTTAAAATCCAGCCTCAAGACATATCTATTCCAAATCTGATTTCCCCCCTCTTGTTTCATCTCAAATCTATCCCTGCCTAAAACAGCCCAAATCCCACCACCCTGCCAAAGTGTGTAAAATGTCTTCTGTGTGTGTGGGGGGGGGGGGGGGGGCATGGTATGTACATTTAATTTGTTAACTCTTTTTAATTTGTTTTGTTTTCATGTTTGGGTGTGTTAAAATAAAGCGCTTTGTTTTTTTTTGGGCAAGATAAAGCACTATATAGATTCCTTTTATTTTTTTTCTTTTCTTTTTTCTTCTTCTTCTTCTTCTTATTTTTATTTACTTAAATCCAATGTCACCCCCCTAATTGACAAACATTCTTTAAACATAGAAATTCCATTATCATTGTAAAAACTTTTAAAAAAATGGTAAACCTTCAGGGGGGAATTTACACACAAAAAAGTAATACATTTCTTAAAGTAGGCAACAAGATTTTTAAAAGAGAAAAACAATATTTTTAGAATAGGGAACATAAAAAAATTTTCCAAAGGGGCAGCAAAACTTTTTACTTTCCAAAAACAAAGTAACCTCCGGGAATGTACCCTAAAAATCACTAAAACTTTGGCTGATATTTTCCAGGAACGTTTCTGACAAATTAAAATCAAGCTAGCACAAAAAAGAACAAAATCCCGTAAAGTGGTTTAAAAAAGCAACCCATGATGTTCCAAGATAAAAAAAAAAAAAAAACTTTGTATTTTTTTAAATTTTTATTGCTATAAACCCAAGGGAATTCTACATAATCTAAACCCCCAATCTTTTAATTACTTTTTTATTTTATTTTATTCTTTTATTTCGGGATAATGGAAAAAACCCTTTAATGTGCTTTTTACACCCACCCCCGTGTTTTTTGCGATTTTGAAAATTGTCACTTTTTTTCCCCACCGGCACACAATGGCCTACCCCTTACAAAAAAGCGGAACAGGTTTTTAAACGGGGGGAGCAAGATGTTCTGCGTCCCTTCCCCCCGGGGGAATTCGGTTTTTAAGTCTATCCTAAGGATTTTTGGGGAAAGGGGAAAGTCTGCCGATGTTCCCCTCCGGGGGAAAAAATACCCCCTTGAAGGGGAATTAAAAACCCCAGGTTGCCCATTTTTGCAGCCCCACTTTTCGGGCCCATAGGCTATCCGTCCCCCCATTGATGAAATAAAAACCCAAGTTAATGCTATCATAAAGAATCCCATCTCATTTAAAAACAAGGGCACTTTTTAGGGCCGCCTACAATGAGAAAAAATGCCCGGGGACAGATGTTGGGCCCTTTAATCCTAAAAAACCCTTTGGGTCAGATGTTTTTTTCTTCCCTTTCTTAAACCCAAATTTGGGGTCTCCGCCCGCAAGTCTCCACAGAAAAAAAGGGTTTTTGCTTTTGTGACTGACTCGGCCCACTTCTGACCATTGTTGGCTTACTTTCTTTCGGCCTACCCTTTGAATTGTGTCTGGGGAGGATGTGTGTAGGGGTTCCAAAAGAGCTATTCCTTTTTTTGGAGACATCGGGGGTCACCTTTTTCCCTCCGTTTATTATCAGATGTCAAAGGGCCATTTTTCTTGCTTCCCCCCTGCCTAAACGTCTTTTTCCCCAACAGACTGAGAAAAACTTTTATTACAAAAATACTAGAGCCTTTCAGGGCAAAAAATTTTTCCTTATTATACTAATTTTTATCCTGTTAAAAAAAAACATTGGCAATAAAAGGACAGTTAGCTTTAGAATTGATACGGGCCCCCTATCAAAATTTACATCCTTGACATAAAATTTTTTCAAAAAAAAAAGTTTTTTACAGCCATCCACAGTCGCACCACTCTCATTTGTTTTCTTTTCTATGCCATGAACAATAATGTTGTTTCGCGGGGATCGTCCTTCTGCATCGTCTTTCCCTCTTTTCTTAGCTTATCCACTCTTTTTGGTTTAGTTCGTACTGCTGGGGCGTAGTTTCTATGTTTTCAGTTTGAGATTGTCCATGCTCTTCTAAGATCACAAAATTTTTTCTACACTGTCTTTTAACCCCCTGTACCTCTCTTTTTTAAATGTCCACCCGTGACTTTAAAAGGGTTTTCCCCGCTTCTCTATTTTTTCTGTATCGGTTTTTAGTGTCAGTTCCTGGGGAGTTGCTGCAGGGAGGAAACCTGTCTTTTTGTTGAAAGGTTGTAGGCTGTTGGGAGCCACCTCGCGGTTTTTTGGTCCTACAGGAAGGGTTCCCTTTTGACCGTTTGGGGAAACCCCCACCCCCTTCCACTCGTTTAAGGGCCCTTTGCCTCAGTTGCGTCCTTTGGGCCCGTAGATTGTTTTTGGGGGGGGGGGGGGTTTCCCGGGTTGGGCTCCCGTCACCAAAATCGCAATACCCCCCCCCCCCCCCCCTCCCCAAAAAGATAGGGGAGGGCATCCCAAAAGGGCAACCCTCTCGCCCGCTTTTTAGTGTCAGGATGGTTTAAACATGGCAGATTTGAATTCTGCCCGTTTTACATAAAAGGCAAAACTGCCAAAGTCCCAAAACAGCCCCGGACAGTTTTATTGAAATTCCCTCCTCCCGATCTTAAATACCCGTCAAAAATGAAAAACTAAAACCTTTGAAAATAGAAAATAATTCCAAAAATTACCAGAGCAATTTTCCCCGTTTCTAGTCTTTTCACTCAGGGGATCCCCCCCCTCCCCGAGAACAAGAGAGAGGATAGAGTAGAAAAGATAGATAAAAGATAGATAGTTTGATAGATAGATAGATAGTTTGGTAGAAGATAGATGAGAGAGAAAAGAGATAAAAGAAGAGAGAGAGAGATAGAGACAGATAGTGGGTAGATAGATAGATAGATAGAAGATAGATAATAGATAGAAGGGTAGATAGATAAAAGAGAGGAGAGAGAGAGAAGAGAGAGAGAGAGAGAGAAGAGAGAGAGAGAGAGAGAGAGAGGGGGGAGGAGAGAGAGAAGGAGAGAGACTTTAGACTTCAGACTTTTACTTACACTTTGGAGACTGGGGGAGGGCCCGCAAAAGTGGCAGAGGCACGGCTGGGGGGCGGACTAGAAACCCCCCCCCCCCCCCTCCTCCCCCCGTTGTGATGTGGGGGCCTGTCAGTATAAACAGCACCCTACCTTCTGGAAATTCTGTGCTAGGAATTCCCTCTTTCTGCCCCTGTCTTTGTTTCCGTAGTGTCCTTTTCCTTCCTGTTCCCTTCTTCTTATCTGTTTTCTTCCACCTTGGTCCCACCCCTGCCTTGTTTCTGGAAAGGCTGACGACGGTATAACGATTCTCTTCCCTGTCAAAGTCACATACACTGGGCGTGATTTTTCAGGCGCTTAATTAAGGGATAGCTCAGTAATCGGAGCACTTGCTTCCCCCTAGCCAAGGTGAAAACCATTTTCAAAATTGATGGAGAAGTTGTCAGTGGTTACCTGCACTGATTTTCCTCCACTACTGTTAATTTCTGCATTCATGGATGTGTTGTTGCGGGTCAGAGATCCTCACCAGATGCACGCATAGTGTTTCCCGTTAGGTCTTGCCTGGTCGGTCAATAGGCAAAAGAAATGTATCATTTGATTTTGTTATTTGCTTAAAACTTTGCTGAATACTTTAAACAATGTTTAAGCGTGTTGGTGTCAATTTTGTGGTTACAGAAATGTTGATGACAATGTTATGATTTGTTGTTTTGTGAATGGAGCACTAGATATTACTTGTCTTTAGTATTATTCTTGTGATCATGTGTTATGATAAGAGAAGAATATTTTAATGAAAGAAGCTAGCATGAGTAGATCAAGCTTCATCAGAATCCATTTTCATATGAACTGTTGTATGTTGAAATAGTCATTCTGATAGCAGTAACACTGACGAGGATTGCGGGCATAGTGATTGCAATGATGATGGTGGTGGTGATGTAGGCGTTAAAGATGATGATGATTGATAATAATATAGAGGGTGAGGCTGATGAAGGAGGTGATGTGGATGAAGAAAATGATAGTGACGATATCGATGTGGATATTGAGGAGGATGGTGGTGGTGATGTAGATGTTGAAGATGATGATGATTGATGATGATGGAGAGGGTGACAAAGATAATGGAGGTAATGATGTATATGGGGATGGTGGTGGAGATGATGTGGATGTTGTACATGGTGACGGAAATAGCGATATAGATTGGAAAATGATGATGGTGATGACATTGTAGATGTTGAATATGATGATAGCAAGGTGATATAGATTTTATAGGGTGGCATGACAGTGTTGAAGATACTGATCATGGTAGCAATGATATTGATAATGATAATGTAAATGTTGAAGATAGTGATGGCGACATGGATGTTGTTTATGGTGATGTAGAGGTTAAAGATTATGACGATGACAATGATGCAGATGGTTAGGGGTTGATGGTGATGTCGATGTAGTTGATGAAATGGTGATGGCGATGCGATTGATGAAGACGACGAGGATTATTTGTTGAGGATGGCGATGATGATGTAGATGCTGAGGAAGATGATGAATGGTGGGCAGCCAGTTTGTGCCAGTCTGTGCCAGTGTGGGCAGCCAGTCTGTGCCAGTGTGGGCAGTCAGTCTATGCCAGTGTGGGCAGCCAGTCTATGCCAGTGTGGGCAGCCAGTCTGTGCCAGTCTATGCCAGTGTGGGCAGCCAGTCTATGCCAGTGTGGGCAGCCAGTCTATGCCAGTGTGGGCAGCCAGTCTATGCCAGTCTATGCCAGTGTGGGCAGCCAGTCTATGCCAGTCTATGCCAGTGTGGGCAGCCAGTCTGTGCCAGTCTATGCCAGTGTGGGCAGCCAGTCTATGCCAGTGTGGGCAGCCAGTCTGTGCCAGTCTATGCCAGTGTGGGCAGCCAGTCTATGCCAGTCTATGCCAGTGTGGGCAGCCAGTCTATGCCAGTCTATGCCAGTGTGGGCAGCCAGTCTATGCCAGTCTATGCCAGTGTGGGCAGCCAGTCTGTGCCAGTCTATGCCAGTGTGGGCAGCCAGTCTATGCCAGTCTATGCCAGTGTGGGCAGCCAGTCTGTGCCAGTCTGTGCCAGTGTGGGCAGCCAGTCTATGCCAGTCTATGCCAGTGTGGGCAGCCAGTCTATGCCAGTCTATGCCAGTGTGGGCAGCCAGTCTGTGCCAGTCTATGCCAGTGTGGGCAGCCAGTCTATGCCAGTCTATGCCAGTGTGGGCAGCCAGTCTGTGCCAGTCTATGCCAGTGTGGGCAGCCAGTCTATGCCAGTCTATGCCAGTGTGGGCAGCCAGTCTGTGCCAGTCTGTGCCAGTCTGTGCCAGTGTCGGAGGTAGGCGCTGCAGCTGTGTCAAAGGCCAGGCAGCCTGGCCCCTTTTGTGGCGCTGTGGCTTTTCTCTGCTCTTCTCTTCTCTGCTCTTCTCTTCTCTGCTCTTCTCTTCTCTGCTCTTCTCTTCTCTGCTCTTCTCTGCTCTGCTCTTCTCTACTCTCTCTTTCTTCTGCTCTTCTCTTCTCTGCTCTTCTCTTCTCTTCTCTTCTCTTCTCTACTCTTCTCTCTCTCTGCTCTTCTCTTCTCTTCTCTTCTCTTCTCTTCTCTTCTGTGCTCTTCTCTTCTCTTCTCTTCTCTTCTCTGCTCTTCTCTACTCTTCTCTTCCTTCTGTGCTCTTCTGTGCTCTTCTCTACTCTTCTCTTCTCTTCTCTGCTCTTCTCTACTCTTCTCTTCTCTTCTGTGCTCTTCTGTGCTCTTCTCTTCTCTTCTCTTCTCTTCTCTTCTCTTCTCTGCTCTCTTACTCTTCTCTTCTCTTCTGTGCTCTTCTGTGCTCTTCTCTACTCTTCTCTTCTCTTCTCTTCTCTTCTCTTCTCTGCTCTTCTCTACTCTTCTCTTCTCTTCTCTTCTCTTCTGTGCTCTTCTCTTCTCTCTCTTCTGTGCCTTTCTCTTCTCTTCTCTTCTGTGCTCTTCTCTTCTCTTCTCTTCTCTTCTCTCTCTTCTCTTCTGTGCTCTTCTCTTCTCTTCTCTTCTGTGCTCTTCTCTTCTCTTCTCTTCTGTGCTCTTCTCTTCTCTTCTCTTCTGTGCTCTTCTGTGCTCTCTCTTCTCTGCTCTTTTATGCTCTTCTCTTCTCCTCTCTTCTCTTCTCTGCTCTTCTCTACTCTTCTCTTCTCTTCTCTTCTCTCTTCCCTCTCTCTTCCTTTCTCTTCTCTTCTCTTCTCTTCTCTTCTCTTCTCTTCTCTCTCTTCTCTTTCTCTCTTCCTTTCTCTGCTCTTCTCTCTCTTCTCTTCTGTGCTCTTCTCTTCTCTTCTCTTCTGTCTCTCTTCTCTGCTCTTCTCTTTTCTTCTCTTCTCTGCTCTTCTCTTCTCTGCTCTTCTCTTCTCTTCTCTTCTCTTCTGTGCCTTCTCTCTCTTCTCTTCTCTTTCTTCTCTTCTCTTTCTCTTCTCTTCTTCTCTTCTCTTCTCTTCTCTTCTCTTCTCTTTCGTTCTCTTCTCTTCTCTTCTCTCTCTCTCTGTCTCTTCTCTCTTCTCTTCTCTCTCTTCTCTTCTCTTCTTCTCTTCTCTTCTCTTCTCTTCTGTGCCTTCTCTTCTCTTCTCTTCTCTTCTGTGCTCTTCTCTTCTTTTTCTCTTCTTTTGTGCTCTTCTCTCTCTCTTTATTTCTCTTCTCTTCTCTTCTCTCTCTTTTTCTTTTCTTCTCTTCTCTTCTCTTCTCTTCTCTTCACGCTCAACAGTCGTCGCCTGCGTGCACGGATATCGAGGGAAAGAAAAAAAGGAAGACTGAAAGGAAAAGGAAGACTGAAAGGAAAAGGAAGACTGAAAGGAAAAGGAAGACTGAAAGGAAAAGGAAGACTGAAAGGAAAAGTAAGACAGAAAGCATATTTACAGATGTGTTTGTCTAAAAAGCAGGTATGGGAAAAGAAAAAAGAGAATGAAAATATGGAAAGAAAGAAAGGAACAGGAAGGTTTATGGTGCAAATTGCGAAAGTAAAGCAGCTTCGTAAAGAAAGGAGGAAAAGAAGAGAGTTCTCTGTGCATTGGGGGAAGTGCAGCTGCCAGTGCCTCACAGCTAAGCCCTGTGTTGACAGCCTGGGCCAGTGTTTCTGCGATGGAAGAAAACCTCAGGTACCCAGTGTTTCTGCAGATGGAAGAGGCCCTCAGGTACCCAGTGTTCATGCGATGGAAGAGGCCCTCAGGTACCCAGTGTTTCTACGATGGAAGTGTGTGTGCGTGCATGCGTGCATACGTGCGCGCGCATGGTTTTGAAATCTGTTGTTCATTATGTTTAAGGAGAGTTGCATACCTGTAAAAGATTGAGTGCAAGCGCTTTGATTTGTTGTTGTTTTTTTTTTACAAGATTCAGCGCTATATAAATTCCATATATTATTATTATTATTATTATTATTATTATTAGAACCTCAGATACCCAGTGTTTCTGCAGATGGAAGAGGCCCTCAGATACCCAGTGTTTCTGCAGATGGAAGAGGCCCTCAGATACCCAGTGTTTCTGCAGATGGAAGAGGCCCTCAGATACCCAGTGTTTCTGCAGATGGAAGAGGCCCTCAGATACCAGTGTTTCCACAGGGGGCAATGCAGGGGCTGAAGGAATAAATTCCATGAAACACAGAAGGAATACACTCCATGAAACACAGAAGGAATAAACTCCGTGAAACACAGAAGGAATAACTCCATGAAACAAAGAAGGAATAAACTCCATGAAACACAGAAGGAATAAACTCCGTGAAACACAGAAGGAATAAACTCCATGAAACACAAAAGGAATAAACTCTGTGAAATACAAAAGGAATAAACTCCGTGAAACACAGAAGGAATAAACTCCATGAAACACAGAAGGAATAAACTCCGTGAAACACAGAAGGAATAAACTCCATGAAACACAGAAGGAATAAACTCCGTGAAACACAGAAGGAATAAACTCCGTGAAACACAGAAGGAATAAACTCCATGAAACACAGAAGGAATAAACTCTGTGAAACACAAAAGGAATAAACTCCGTGAAACACAGAAGGAATAAACTCCATGAAACAAAGAAGGAATACACTCATTGAAACAAAGAAGAAATAAACTCCGTGAAACACAGAAAGAATAAACTCCATGAAGAAACACAAAAACAAGGAATAAACTCCGTGAAACACAGAAGAATAAACTCCATGAAACACAGAAGGAATAAACTCCGTGAAACACAGAAGGAATAAACTCCATGAAACACAGAAGGAATAAACTCTCGTGAAACACAGAAGGAATAAACTCCGTGAAACACAGAAGGAATAAACTCCGTGAAACACAGAAGGAATAAACTCCATGAAACACAGAAGGAATAAACTCCGTGAAACACAAAAGGAATAGACTCCATGAAACACAGAAGGAATAGACTGGAGCGTCAGTGAGGGACAGAGGGGATGAAGGGGGTGTAGAGAAGAAAGGAAGTGGAGGGAGGAAAGAAAAGGGAAAGTAATTAGGCGGGAAGGGAGCGAGCGGGGGAGGGGGTTGATTGTGAAGAACGTACTGAATGAAAGAGAAAAAGCCAAGGAAGCACAAGGGGAAGCAGAAACCAGCAGGGCAGCAGGACCCGCAGTGGCTGCTGCCTGAACAAGGCCAGGCCCTGACTTCTCTGGCTCCGGCAAGGACCACAGCCAGAGAGGCCGCTGCTTGTGCCTGAACAAGGCAGCGTTGGAGACCAGTGCATGGCAGGACCAGCAATGCTGGTAACGTTTAAATACAAGTACACAAGATGGCTTAGTACCCTGGTAACCAGCGCTAGAGATAATTAACGACAGTGACACACTAGTACCGGAAATATTGATTGCATTGGCATACCAGATCTAGAGATAATTAACGACAGTGGCACACTAGTACCGGAAATATTGATTGCATTGGCATACCAGATCTAGAGATAATTAATTGCATAGGGTATGCGCAAACCAGAGATAATTACAGCGGCACCCCAACACCAGGTAAATGACTACCTTGGCATACCAATAAAGGGTAAATAATTACTCAGGTATATAAGCACCAGATATTACTAGTTTTTTACATTAGCATCCCAGCACCAGGTAATTGATTACCTTGGCATACCAATAAATGGTAAATAATTACTCAGGTATATAAGCACCAGATATTACTAGTTTTTTACATTAGCATCCCAGCACCAGATAATTGACTACCTTGGCATACAATACATGATTAATGATTACATTAATTGTAACTGGCTGTATGTGAATGAGCAGGATGAATGAAAGCGCTTTGATTTGCTTTGTTGCAAGATATAGCGCTATATAAATTCCATGTATTATTATTATTATTATTACATTGGCATTTTAGCACCAGATATAACAAGTTTTTTTCATCAACATAACGATATCATACTTTGGAATACAGTGCAAGAAATTTAACATTTTATTCACATAAAATACACAGCTGTCCTCCATGTGAGTATTCCATCTCTGCCATCCACAATCAATAACTCTTTGTCGAAATACTCAAATAAAATCATTCAAATCGCATACATCCTGATTCATCCACACAACCCCCAAACCATAGTCCCAATGTCATTGGAACACCAGAAACCGACATGCCTTTACCTCTAGTATCTAACTCGCTAGCATCTTGTATGCAATTCTTATGGGTCAGTCTGGGTGGTTCCATCTGATTTACTACGAGTTATCACAGAACGCAGGTATATTATAGAGTATCTTTTGTCTCTTCATAAACTAGATCGTTGGGCATTTGCAATGAAATTCAAAGAAACCTTTTCAGTGCATACCAGGGAACTCTTTCGGCGTAGATAGCAGCTGGCTCTTTAGCCCACTACAGCTCTGTGCCGAACTATACTAGCGGTTGAATTTGAAAATCAAACATTTCTAAAAGCAACGTCAAAGAATCAGTCTTTATCCTTCAACTCTATGAGAGAGGAAGAAAGAAAGAAAGAAAGAAAGAAAGAAAGAAAGAAAGAAAGAAAGAAAGAAAGAAAGAAGAGAGAGAGAGAGAGAGAGAGAGAGAGAGAGAGAGAGAGAGATTGGTAACCTTTATTTCCAGGTTAAAGATTACTTTTGATATACATTTTTTCATCCGGCCTTTGCCTTGAACAGAGATTGTCATTATCAATCGAAATTAATAATTTTAAGTAAATTTCGAGAGACAGAGAGAGACACAGAGAAAGAGTTTCATCTTTTAAAGACTAAGCAAAGAAAGAACAACAAAAGCAAAAACAACTAGAACAAAACTGCTTGAAAACCATGCTATGACAGAAAAAAGACCTGGAAATAAAAGAAAAAGAGTTATGAAGTGTAGAGCTATGGCACAGAGAAAGGTGATTTCTTTTCAAATCCATTTAGCTGCTTTCTTTCTTTCTTTCTTTCTTTCTTTCTTTCCTTCTTTCTTTCTTTCTTTCTTTCTTTCTTTCTTTCTTTCTTTCTTTCTTTTCTTTCTTTCTGTCTGTCTGTCTGTCTGTCTTCTGTCTGTCTGTCTTTCAATCACTTACTAAGTCTGTCTTTCAATCACTTACCTTAACGCTAAAAGCCTTGATATTTTTTCTTTCACTTCCATTAACCTTTTCCTTTCTTGTTTTTTTTCTTTTTCTTTTTCATTCATTCTTTCTTTATTTCTTCCTTTTCTGATTCTTTCTTTCTTTCTTTCTTTCCTCCGTTCCTCTCTTACTTACATGAATATTCAAACCTTCTCTTCACAAGCTATGGAACGCCTTTCGCAAACTTCTGACCACACTGACCTCTCAGAACATTATAACACTGTCCTCCGCCAATTGCTTGACGAGCATGCACCTCCAACTGACCATCTCCTGCCTGACAGGCCCTGTGCGCCATGGTACACTAACAGTATTTTGATGGCGAAACGCAAACGTCGGCGTCTAGAACGGCAGTGGCGGAAATCAAAAACTGAAATCAATAAACAGCTTTTCCGAAAACAAACAAAGTCAAATTTTTAATCCATTCGGCAAAGACAAATTATTACTCTTCCCAAGTTCTCTGCGCTAAATCCATAAAATCTATGTTCACCCTCACCTCAAATCTTCTTGGATCTGCAAAAACAAGCCCTCTTCCTACCACCCACAGCCTGTCTGAACTTCCCTCCATCTTTTCTTCCTACTTTTCAGATAAAGTCCGCAACATTCGCTCCAGACTGGATCAGACTCATTTCCAGCCTGCTCCTCCTGATCCCCAATTCACTGGCACTCCTCTCTCTTTCTTTCATCCCACAAGCGAAAGCGAAATCAGAACAATTCTGAAAGAAATGACGATTAAATCATGCGATCTTGATCCCATACCTGCTCCTGTCTTCTCACAATGCCTTCCACAACTTGTACCCTCTGTCACCGAAATAGTAAACTCATCTCTTCTGTCAGGAAATTTTCCATCAGCTCTCAAAACCGTAATAGTCACACCTCTACGAAAAAAGCATGACCTTGATCCCAACATTTTAAAGAATTACAGACCTGTCTCTAACTTACCTTTCATCTCCAAAGTACTTGAAAAAGTTGTTCTAAAACAACTCAACAACCACCTTCATTCCAATAATCTCCTTCCCCCTTTTCAATCTGCCTATCGCGCCAACCACAGCACCGAAACCACCCTAGTCCACACTTAAGATACACTTCTACTCGCTGCTGATGCAGGGAAAATATCCCTTCTCACTCTTTTCGACCTATCTGCTGCCTTTGACACTATAGATCACTCAATTCTTCTTTCTCGCCTCCAGAATATGTTTGGTATTAATGGCACTGCCCTCACCTGGTTTAGTTCATACCTCACAAACCGATACCAGAAAGTTATTGTCAGCAAAATTCAATCAAAACCTGTCAAACTGGAATGTGGAGTCCCACAGGGATCAGTTCTGGGTCCTGTTCTCTTCACTCTCTATACTGCTCCACTCTCACACATAATAAACCACCATCATATGGATCATCATTTCTATGCCGATGAAACTCAGCTTCAATGTAGCAATACCCTTGAAAATCTGCCTTCCCTCCTGACAAATATGGCCAACTGCTTTCTAGACATTCAAAACTGGATGACTCAAAATAAGTTACAGCTGATAAAACGGAAGCCATGCTCATGGGGACCAAACATAAACTTTCCTCCATCACAACGACTTCAGTGGAATTCAGCAATACGTCGGTTCCTCTGTCCAGCTCAGTGAAATATCTAGGTGTGGTCCTTGACAACACACCCTCTATGAAAAAATTCATCACCCAGACCTGCCAGTCTTGCTACTATCAATTACGGCGCATAAGTGCAATTCGCAAGTATCTGTCTACTGAAGCAACATCCAAACTTGCCACGTCTCTCATTCTTTCTCGACTGGACTACTGTAATTCTCTCTTGGCTGGTTTGCCGGCATCATCCATCCACTCCCTTCAACGCATACAAAACTCTGCAGCTCGACTGGTCCTTAGAAAGAAAAAATCTGAACACATCACTCCTCTTTTGCGATCTCTTCACTGGCTGCCTGTCTCACAAAGAATAAAGTATAAGATGAATACCCTTTGTTTCAAATGTCTCCACAAATCTGCACCTTATCTCTGTAACTGTCTTCACCTGTACACTCCGTCACGTTCCCTTCGTTCAGCTGTAGATACGTTGTACTTTCGAACACCCAGATTTAAGCTAACCACTGTTGGCCGTCGCTCTTTCTCTGTTTCCGGTCCCTCCACATGGAACGACCTCCCTCTTCCACTTCGCCAAAAGCCTTCTTTTGATTCTTTCAAATCTAGCCTCAAAACGCACTTATACTCTATTTGAGATCTTCCCTGTTGTCTGATCCTACTTGTCAATAGCTGCCTTCACCTCCACCACCCCCACCTAATTGTGTTGTGTATATAAATTTGATATTTGTTTATCTTGATATTTATGGATGGTTGCATGCCTATGAATGATTTGAATGCAAGCGCTTTGATTTGTTTACTTTACAAGATTCAGCGCTATATAAATTCCATACATTATTATTATTATTACTTCTTTCTTTGTTTTGTTCTATATTTTCTGCCTTTTCTTTCTTTTTTCTGTTCTCTCTTTAATCTTTCTTTATTTCCTTCATTCTTTCGTTTTTACATCACACCTCCATTATAATGAAACAGTGAGGAAAGTGTTCACGTTGTATTACCTAGACAAATAAACCCAAGACTTTGTATTTTGCTCTAATAATACATTGACACAGTGTTTCAACTGCGCTTTGATGACACAGTGGTAAACACTGTTTACACAGCGATACAAAGATGTCCAAACTGTGTTGTAATAATAACACGGGGACACACTGTTTTTACATTGTGTTATGATGACACAGTGACTCAAAGTATTTACCCTGTGTTACGATGGCGCTGTTACAAAATATTTACATTGTGTTCCATGGCAGGTGAGAGAAAATATTTTCATTGTGTTTCATGGCAAAGTAACGCACAGTATTTTTATTGTGTTTCATGACAAAGCAACTCACAGTATTTTTATTATGTTTCATGGCAAAGTAACAAAGTATTTTTATTATGTTTCATGGCAAAGTAACACACGGTATTTTTATTATGTTTCATGGCAAAGTAACACAACGTATTTTTATTATGTTTCATGGCAAAGTAACACAACGTATTTTTATTATGTTTCATGGCAAAGTAACACAACGTATTTTCATTGTTTCATAGCAAAGTATCACACAGTATTTTAATTGTTTCATAGCAAAGTATCACAGAGTATTTTCATTATGTTTCATGGCAAAGTAACACACAGTATTTTATTATGTTTCATGGCAAAGTAACACACAGTATTTTTATTATGTTTCATGGCAAAGTAACACACAGTATTTTTATTATGTTTCATGGCAAAGTAACACAACGTATTTTCATTGTGTTTCATGGCAAAGTAACACAACGTATTTTTATTATGTTTCATGGCAAAGTAACACACAGTATTTTCATTGTGTTTCATGGCAAAGTAACACAACGTATTTTCATTGTGTTTCATGGCAAAGTAACACACAGTATTTTCTTTGTGTTTCATGGCAAAGTAACACAACGTATTTTTATTGTGTTTCATGGCAAAGTAACACAATGTATTTTCATTGTGTTTCATGGCAAAGTAACACACAGTATTTTCATTGTGTTTCATGGCAAAGTACCACACAGTATTTTTATTATGTTTCATGGCAAAGTAACACACAGTATTTTCTTTGTGTTTCATGGCAAAGTAACACACAGTATTTTTATTGTGCTTCATGGCAAAGTAACACACAGTATTTTTATTGTGCTTCATGGCAAAGTAACACACAGTATTTTCATTGTGTTTCACGACAAAGTAACACAACGTATTTTCATTGTGCTTAGTTGCACAGTGAGATAAAGTGCTCAAGTTGGGTTATAATCACACAGTGATACAAAACGTTGGGGTCAGGTCACGGGCTTAGCCCTTGCTACTGGTACCATGTAACCCAGTACTACCTGCCGCATGTGAAGTCCCAACGGCGGATCAGACGGAGGAGGAAACCTTTCCCAACGGCTGTGAAGGCGGAAGAGGATGACCAAAGGAAAGGGGGAGCTCTTATCCTTGGCTGGAAGTCCTCCTAGGAGTTGGAACTCCGAAGAAAAAACCTGCACTTACCTTACCACTCTACACGTGGCAGTACCTGACACCTTGGGACTCTGAGCGTCGGTAGGCGAGAGAGTGGAGAGGGACTGCAAACTCCTCTTCACTTAAAAAGTCACCTGTGCTGGTCAGGCAACCAGGCTAATGCCGAACAATGAGGCTAGCCCATCAACACCCAGCTTTCCAAGCCCTCGACGATGGAGAAGTGGTAACGGTACAGGCAGAGGATGCTGCTGGCAGTTCCTAGTCACGACTCTGCACGCAGCGGCGTGGGGTGATGGTCGTACCACCATAGACTGGGGCAGATGCGCGCCCGTATCCTCCTACGTGTAAGAAAACCTTTATAGGGACAGCACTGCTCTCCCCACACGGGAAGGGAGATAAAGGATCCCTAAACAAAGCCTGCCTCTCTTAGTACCTAGAGGAAACCGCACCTACTTGACATCCAACACTACGTCGAAAACAACAGAAGAAAAGAACCAGGATCACGCCCTGACTCTGGGTGCCTGGAATGTTCGCACCCTTTTGACCAAGACGACAGACCAGAGAGGCGTACAGCGCTCATTGCTAGAACGCTTAATCGCTACCAGGTGACATAGCGGCCTGAGCGAAACAGGTTTGCTGGTGAAACCCAGCTGGAGGAAGTTGGAGGGGGTTACACCTTCTACTGCATTGGAAGCCAGATGACACCCCAAGAACCTCAGGTGTGGGCTTGCAATAATAAACCAAACTCCCACGACAGCTTGACAGCCTTCCACGTGGGATAAACGATAGGCTGTGACCCTACGTCTGAAGCTGTCCAAGGATCGCTTTTCCAAAAGTCATCAGCTGCTATGCCCCAACCATGATCAACCCTGATGACATCAAAGAAGCTTTCTATGAAGAGCTTAGCCGCACGACTCAGCGGTAGACAGAAAGGGACAGGCTGATTGTCCTCGGGGATTTCAATGCCCCGTCGGCGTGTCTTCTCCTCCTGGCCAAAGTCCTAGGACGGCACGAAACTGGCAAGTGCAACTCCAACGGGCTGCTTTTGCTCTCGCTCTGCGCGCGCATGAACTGACCATCACTAACACCCTCTTTCACAAGCAGACAAGTACAAGAACACATGGATGCACCCCGCTCGAAGCAGTGGCACATGCTGGACTACGTTATAGTCCGGCAGTGGGACAGAGGTGATGTTCCATTACACGCTGCATGAGAGGAGCATCTGTTGGTCGGACCATCGCCTGGTATGCAGCAAGATACATCAGACTGCACGCAAGCTCCAGCCACCAGCAGAAACCCCCAGGAAGCTAAACAATCCTCCGCCTCCCTATCACCAAGGATGCACTACAGCAGCAAATCCAAGCAGCTCTCCAAGAAACCCTGCATCGACTGATGTAAAGAGATATGGGGCACCTTTAGAGATACTGTATACACAGCAGCAGCTAAACACACTCGATTGTACACGAGGACCACAAAGACTGGTTTGACGAGAATGACTCTGAGATCTCCACGCTCCTGAACACACTGCATAAACGGCATCAGGATCACATTTCTGATAAAGACTGCCAGAGGAAGAAGAACCAGTACTTGCAAACCAAGCAACTTGTACAGAAGAGGCTGCGTGAGATGAAGAACAACTGGTGAGATGAAGAACAACTGGTGGGAAAGAAAGACTGAAGAGCTTCAGTCAGCTGCTGACGCTCATGACATGAAGACCTTCCATGATGGTCTCCGAGCTGTATATGGGCCAAGAGCCACAGGATCATCCCCTGTCCGAACCTTGGACCAGACCACCCTCCTGACAGACAAGAAAGACAACCTTACACGCTGGGCAGAGCACGTCAACACCCTCCTCATCAGGGACTCATCTGTATCTGATTGCAGCCCTCCCACATAGGCCGAGACCTGGAAAGCCCTGAAGCTGACAACGTCAGGAAAAGCACCAGGAGCGGATGGAATCCAGGCCGACATCTACAAGTGTGGAGGCGAGGTGCTGACAGACAAGCTGACCGCCCTGTTCCAATCTATCTGGGAGAAAGGGGAAGTCCCCCAGGATTTCAAGGATGCTTCAATTGTCCACATTTACAAACGAAAGGGACACAAAACATGCTGTGACAACCACCGTGGAATCTCTCTTCTTAGCATCGCCGGCAAAATCTTCGCCCGCATTATACTGACAGACTGATTGACCATGCCTCCAACACAGTCATCCCTGAAGCACAGTGCGGTTTCCACTCAGGCAGGGGAACATGTGACATGGTGTTTGCAGTACGCCAGTTGCAAGAAAAGTGCCGTGAGCAGAACATGGAGCTCCACGTGGTCTTTGTAGACCTAACCAAGGCCTTCAACACGGTGAACCGCCGTGGGCTGTGGAAGATCCTCCTAAAGTTTGGTTACCCAAAGAGCCTAATACAGCTGATTGCGTCACACCACGATGGCATGCAGGCGAAAGTACAGGAAAATACTGACATGTCGGATCCATTTCCTGTGGTAAAAGGAGTGAGGCAGGGCTGCGTCCTGGCACCAACACTGTTCTCTATTCTCTTCTCTGCCATGCTGATTGATGCCTTCCAAGACTGACAGTGGCATCTACATTCAGTTTAACACTGATGGCAAACTTTTCAACTTGCGGCGACTCCATGCTAGATCCAGGGTGTCTGAGGCACTGTTGAGGAGTTCCTCTTCGCTGATGATTGAGGACATACAGTTCATTATGGACCGGTTCTCTACCTCCTGCAGGCGCTTTGGACTCACCATCAGCCTCAGCAAGACCGAGTCCATGTAACAACCAGCTATTTCACAGAACGCCAGTGCCTTCCCCCCACCTGCAGTTAAGATCGATGACACAGAGATCAGGTCAGTCGACAAGTTTTGCTACCTGGGCAGCTCCCTCTGCAGCAATGGAACCCTTGATGCAGAAGTTACAGTGCGCACCTCCAAGGCCAGTTCTGCCTTCGGCAGACTCAACAACAGGCTGTGGAACAACAAAGGCATCAGGCTCAGCACCAAAATCAAAACTTACAGAGCTGTCGTGCTAATCACCTTGTTGTACTGCTGTGAAACATGGACGACGTACTGCAGTCACATTCAACAGCTTGAGCAGTTTCACCAAAGATGCCTACGAAAGATTCTCGGAATAAAGTGGCAAGACAGGGTCCCCAACCTCCAGGTCCTAGAGAAGAGAAGCCTGCCCAGCATCGAAAGCCTACTGATCAAGTACCAGCTACGCTGGACAGGACACGTTGTCCGAATGACAGACAGCAGGATCCCAAGGATGCTATTGTATGGCCAGCTGAAGGAAGGCCTCCGAAAACTTGGAAGACCCTACAAGCGCTTCAAGGACATCTTGAAGACAAACCGTAAAGCCTGTGACATAGACATCGCTACCTAGGAAACTGATGCCCTTGATCGTTCTCGCTGGAGGATGCTGTGCTCCAGTGGTATAAAGACGTTTAAAAACAAGAGAACGCTGGCCATTAAGGAGAAGCGTGAGCGAAGGAAGCAGGGCTCAACTTCTGGAGACGTTTTCCCTTGCAACACCTGTGGGAAGTGCTGTATATCCAGAATCGGCCTCTTCTCCCATATGAGAATACATTCTGACAGATAAGCCTGCCTACTCATCCGACGGGAGACTCCATCTTGATACAAAATATTTGCATAATGTCATAATGTCTTATCAGCACAGTATTTCAATTGTGACTGGATGACGAGTTAATACGTTATGATGATGCAGTGATACAAAGTGTGTAACTGCACAATGATGGCACTCTGATACAAAGCATTTATATTGCACCATAACCACGTATGTCAGTATGCAGAGACCCTTAAAAACAACTTTACTTGACTGCTGGGTAGATAATATTCATCCCCAGCATACCTATGATGCTGCTGTCATCTCCATTTCTAAGGGTGACGGAGGACACTTCACATACTTCCCTCCTCCAGCCCTTGTTCCGCTGATAAGAGAATGTGGAAAGTGATGACAAAAATGATGTAAAAAGCCCGAGCGAAAGAAAGGGGTGCGTCAAGAAACAAGCAAATCAGAAAGAAAAATTAGACAGGGAGAGAGAGAGAGAGAGAGAGAGAGAGAGAGAGAGGAGAGAGAGAGAGAGAGAGAGAGAGAGAGAGAGAGAGAGAGAGAGAGTATATTAATGGAATTGAAGTCTACACATTTGCATCAATTCCCCTGAGAGCCGTTTCTACAAGAGGAGTTTGATGATGATCAACGTGCATCTCTCTGCAGTGGCAACGTTTCCGGGCTGTCGCTGGAGCTGTGGAATGAAACCGCCATTTGTCAGCCTTCAGTTCAGCCTTCAATGCTTCGCCACAACGACACCCTAGTTATGTCCCTTTGCTGTTCCTGCTTCGCTGCATTATCGCTTTTGAGAGAGAGAGAGAGAGAGAGAGGAGAGAGAGAGAGAGAAGAGGGAAAAGAGGGGAGAAGGAGAGGGGAGTCAAATAAAACAAATTATATCAAATCAAATTCTTTAATTTTGAGGACAATGAAGAAAAAGCACCCATGTGCCTTTTTCATCCAGTCCCTGCCCTTATCAGGGATGACATTATTGCAGAAGAAAACAACAACACCCCTCCAAACAAACCAGAGACAAAAACCCAAAGAACAACAACAAACCAAAAAGTACACCACAACAAATTAAAAACAAAACAACAGATAACAAATAACCACACACCAACACACACACACACACACACACACACACACACACACACACCACAGAGTTTTGTGTCTTGTGGTTGGGGATCCAATAGAATATGAAGGATATCACAATGTGTGCTCATAGCCAAATGGTCAGTTTTTTCTAGATAAGATCAGAATATCTATTCACGACGTCTTATCTTTGAAACGGCGGCGAAAAAATGTTCGTTTTGATTCCCGAAGTGTTTATATCTTCCCATGTTTTAAATTCTTAAATCTAGAGACCAGGACAAACTGAGCAGGATGATGTTAAACTCCCAAACCCTTCAGCCTACATACCCTTGATGCTGACAGATCCCCATTTCTCTGTCTGAGACCTTTCTACTCTCATTTCATGTTGGCAGGTCTTCAAAACCCTTTCCCGTCACTAATGCCAAGAAGACCCCTACTTTCTGCCTAAATCCAAACTCATCTACCTGTACCTAGTGCTGAGAAGGTTCCACCAGTTTTTATCAACAGTCAAACCTTCTGCCTGTATACGCCTTGCCCCTCTCCCCACATTCAGCCAGTCACCTTTCACGTGGGCATCAACAGCTGTAAAGCAGGGCCCGTCACAACAGCAGAGTGGACCCAGGTTCGATTCCCGTTCAAGGGGATATTTTCCCCTGGAGTTAACATCAGTGCAGACTACACTCTCCCCAAAAGTCCTTCGGATGAGACTATAAACCGAGGTCCCGTGTGCGAACGCACGCAGAACATCTTGCGCACACGTTAAATCCTGTTCCGCTTTTCGTAAGAGTAGGCCATTGTGTGCCAGTGGGAACGGATGACAAAATCTACAAAACCGCATACACACGGGGACTGGATGTAAAAAAGCATATAAGTGCTTATTCCATTATCCTCGATATAGAAGAATAAATAAATAAATAAATAAACTGATCCACCTGCTAAAAAATATCTTTCCCCATGCCACTCTACAGGCCTCCTCCCTTCCCTTCGGACGACATCCCTTAAGAGACACGGCTTCACGGTCCACAGCTTCTCTTAGGGAATCCTGCAGGCAAGAGGGGGTTGTGTTTATTGACAACACCCCCTCCTTCATCACCAGGGCTGGAGCTCCTAAAAGTCATTATACCAAGATGCTCTACATCCCAGCCCCCAGGGTAACAGAACGCTTGTTCTCAACATCCGTTGCCTGGAAACCATCAAACCATGCCGCCAGCCATGAAGACCGCTACAACACAGTCAGCTACAACACAGTCAGCTACGCCCAGGCAGCAAAAGGTGTGAGATGTACACAACCTGCTGCCTTCAACAAAAAGACGACTTCTCCACCCCCACTCCAACTTGTGACCAACGACAATACCACACTATTCCATGACACACACTTTCCCCTTTCTCAGCCCAGGAACCCCCAATGTTCAGAAGTCGCCAGTGTGTTAGGGAGACATCAGCACTCCCTCTCCAACACACAACCATTAGTCAATGTGCTTTCCGAACTACTTAGGTATTTGACCAACTGGTGTAGGTGTGCGTCTGTCCGGTTTTTTAAATATTTATTTTATTTTATTCTTTTATATTGAGGATAATGGAATAAGCACTTATTTGCGTTTTTACATTCAGTCCCCGTGTGTATGCGGTTTTTAAAAATTATGTCACCTGTTCCCACCGGCACACAATGGCCTACTCTTACGAAAAGCGAAACAGGATTTAACGTGTGCGTGCGTGTACATGTGTGTACATGCAAGTGCGTGTACATGTGTGTGTATGAGTGAGTGAGTGAGTGAGTGAGTGAGTGTGTTTGTGTGAGTAATGTCGAGAAGGCAACAACCCTCTGGCTGTATTATCTAATGCCGAGAAGGTGACAGCTTTCTGCCTGTATTATCTAATGCCGAGAAGGTGACAGCTTTCTGCCTGTATTATCTAATGCCGAGAAGGTGACAGCTTTCTGCCTGTATTATCTAATGCCGAGAAGGTGACAGCTTTCTGCCTGTATTATCTAATGCCGAGAAGGTGACAGCTTTCTGCCTGTATTATCTAATGCCAGGAGGTAACAGCCTTTTGCCGACACCCAGAGTCCTCTGCTCAAATTCAATATCCAGGACCTTTTGCCGCTGGCAGCATCGTAAACCCTGTTCCAGTCTGGCGTCAGATTTATTGCTGGAAGGTGCACACAGGAAAATGATTTATTGCAGGCATTTGCATGCTGAAAAATGCTTCCCAACACTTGCGATGACAACCACCTTTATGTATGGTTAACCAGTCACGTTTTAAGAGCAAAACTCCATCTCTGTATTCGTGATTGGTTGCCTCTTAAATGGTAGCATTTCTCTGTGTATGGCTGACTTCTCGAGTCATGAATACTAAAGTATGTCTCTACTTATCTGATTGGTCAGTGGTCTTTCAAGTACTGAAGTCTATCTATATGTATGGATGAACAGTGTTTTCTTCAATGTTAAAATATGTCTGTGTATGGCTAATCAGTCATGTCTTCAGCACTAAAATATGTCTGTGTATGGGCTGATCAGTCATGCCATTAGCACTAAAATATGTCTGTGTATGGGCTGATCAGTCATGCCATCAGCACTAAAATTTGTCTGTGTATGGGCTGATCAGTCATGTCTTCAGCACTAAAATATGTCTGTGTATGGGCTGATCAGTCATGCCATCAGCACTAAAATATGTCTGTGTATGGGCTGATCAGTCATGCCATCAGCACTAAAATATGTCTGTGTATGGCTGATCAGTCATGCCATCAGCACTAAAATATGTCTGTGTATGGGCTGATCAGTCATGCCATCAACACTAAAATATGTCTGTGTATGGGCTGATCAGTCATGCCATCAGCACTAAAATATGTCTGTGTTTGGCTGGCAACTGTCATCAGCTTTTGCTTCTTCCGAAGCAAACATAATTCAATTCAATTCAATCACTTTATTATCTCACAAAATAGAGAAATGCATGTGGGGTACAAGCCATACATTAAAACAGTAAATAGGAAAGCATTCATCACAGAAGAAAAGCACAGCACAGTATATGAACATCCCCTCGCACAAATCACAAGATAATACCTACACTAATACCAATACCAGCACTTTATCATCTCAATGAAAACGAAGAATTCAAGTGGTTACAAGCCATATCTGCATAACAGAAAGGAAAAGAATTAAATCTTAAAAATCACACACATACACCCATGAACGCGGGCGCACACAAACAAACATACGCACCACACACACACAACACACACACACACACAAATCACACACACATGCGCGCGCGCAAAGCACACACACACACATACACAAACGCGCACGCACACACAAAACATACACACACATCGACTGCAGGGGGCACACCACACACACACAACACCACCACACACACCGCCGCATAAATACAGGCTAAAGCACAAATGATTATAACATGTCATATAATAAGAGCGCTGTCAATTGAAGAGATGTACTAAGCCACACTTAAAACAAAAAGTAAATAGATGATAGATAATTTTTTTTAAAAACCCGCACTGCACTTATTAAAAGAAACGTAGGGCCGACTTTGCTCTAGGTATCCCATACACTGAACCCTGCTCAGCTCTCTGTCTGTCTGTCTGTCGGTGCTGTGGGAAAGGGGAGGACATTGTCAAGTTGTGGGAAAGGGGAGGACATTGTCAAGTTGTGGGAAAGGGGAGGACATTGTCAAGTTGTGGGAAGGAGAAGGACAAGGTATAGTTATACAAGTACCAACACAAACTCTCCAACATCTCAAAAGCAGGAGAAATCCACACGGGCCACAAGAAAGCGCAGCCAACACCACCACCACCACCACCAACAACAACAACAACAACCAACAAGCGAGCATGAAACAGCGCAACAACAAAACCCAGACACACTCCCACACCCCCATTTACCCTTTGCACAGGGCCATAACCTAAAAAAGGCCCAGCAGACTGCTCCAAACACACAACACACAAACACACACACACACAAACACAACACACACACCCACACCACAACAAAACCCCACCCCACACACCACACACACAAAAACCCCAACACACCACACCACTCACACCACACCCCACACACACACACACAAAAAACTCACACACACACACTCACACCACACTAACAACACAAAACTCAACACACACACAAAACAACAACCCCACACACACTCACACACCACACACCAAACACACCCCCACACACAACACACACCACACACACAACACAACCACAACACCACACCCCACAAAACACACACACACACACCACACTCCACCACACAACACACAACACACAAAACAACTCACACAACACACACCACAACCACACACAAACACACACACCACACACTCACACACAACACCACACCACCACACACACACACACCACACACTCCACCACACACCACACACAAACCTACACACACACACAACACAACACACCACACACACACACACACACACTCACACACACACACACACTCACACACACTCACACACACACACACACACTACCACACACACACACTCACACACACACACACACCCCACACACACACATCACACACACACACACACCACACACACTCACACAAAACCACACCACTACACACCACAACACACACACACACACAACACCCCACACACACACACACACTCACACACACACACACACTCACACACAACACTCACAACACAACACATACACACACAACTACAACATCACACACACTCAACACACACACACTCACAACATACACTCACCACACACACACCCCTACACACACATACACTCACAACCACACAAAACACCCCCAACACTCCCCAACACACCCACAACACATACACACACATACACCACAACACACACACACACACACTCTCAAACACCAAAACACTACAACACCACACCAACACCACACTCAACAAAACACACACACACACACACCCCACACACACACACACACTCACAAAACACACAACACACTCACACAAAACACACAACACACACACACAAAACACACACTAAAACACACACATACACACACACACTCACACACATCACAACACATACACACACTCCCCACACACACACACACACACTCAAACACCACACACACACACCACATCACCCCAACACACACCCCTCACACACACACACACACCACATCCACAACACACACCCCACTCACACACACACACACACCCCTAAACACACACACACACACCACACACACACACAACACACACACACACAAAACATACACCCACCCCACTCCAGGGCCACCATGACAAGCCAAACACAACACAACACCTACAATGCAGTACACAACAAAAACACCTACAATGCAGTACACAACACAACACCTACAATGCAGACACAACACAACGCCAACAATGCAGTACACACACAACACCTACAATGCAGTACACAACACAACACCTACAAGCAAGTACACAACACAACACCTACAATGCATACACAACACAACACCTACAATGCGAAACACAACCAACACCTACAATGCATTTACACAACACAACAACTACAATGCAGTACACAACACAACACCTACAATGCAGTACACAACACAACACCTACAATGCAGCACACAACACAACACCTACAATCAGCACACAACACAACACCTACAATGCAGCACACAAACAACACCAAATGCAGCACACAACACAACACCTACAATGCAGCACACAACACAACACCTACAATGCAGTACACAACACAACACCTACAATGCAGCACACAACACAACACCTACAATGCAGCACACAACACAACACCTACAATGCAGTACACAACACAACACCTACAATGCATACACAACACAACACCTACAATGCAGCACACAACACAACACCTACAATGCAGCACACAAACAACACCTACAATGCAGCACACAACACAACACCAGAATGCAGCACACAACACAACACCTACAATGCAGACACAACAAAAAACACCACAATGCAGTACACAAACCACCCTACAATGCAGCACACAACACAACACCTACAATGCAGCACCCCAAACAAACACCTACAATGCAGTACACAACACAACCCTACAATCAGTACACAACACAACCCCTACAACAAAAGTACACAACACAACACCTACAATGCAATACACAACACAACACCTACAATGCAGTACACAACAACAACACCTACAATGCAGTACACAACACAACACCTACAATGCAGTACACAACCCCAACACCTACAATGCAGTACACAACACCTACAATGCAGTACACAACACAACACCTACAATGCAGTACACAACACAACACCTACAATGCAGTACACAACACAACACCTACAATGCAGTACACAACACAACACCTACAATGCAGTACACAACACAACACCTACAAGCAGTACATAACGGAACATCCAAAAGAATCAACAAGCAAAAAAAATTTAAATGAAATAAAATAAAATATAAACATAAATATAGAAAATAAAAAGAAGGAGTGCGCTCGTCTTATTTTACAAGCACAATCAATAATCCTCTCTCTCTCTCTCCTCTTCCCCCTCATCTCTCTCTCTCCTCTCTCTCTTCTATCTCTCTCTCTCTCTCTCTCTCCCCCTTCTCCTCTCTCTCTCTCTCTCCCCTCTCTCTTTACAGTCAGTCCTGGGTCATTGTTAGTGTTAAATCCTTGTTCAATTTTAGAATTGAAGAGGGGATAAAGCTGTTTTTACTTCGGAGGGTGTTGAGTTTGGTACTCCATAGCGTTTTTGAGATGGAAGGTGTTCAAAATGCACATGCTACCATCCCTCACTGTTTCTTTTCCTCTGTCTTGTGCACACATTCATACAGATCGTTTAGTTTCATTGGCACACAACCCACAATTTTGCCACAACGTATTAAACTCTGTTTAGTATGTTTCCTTTTTGACATTCAGTGTTTTATACCATCATATTAAGGAAAAAGAAATGACAGACTCTATGAAGCATCTATTGAAGGTTTGCAACACTTTACCCTGACCTGAAGGCTCCCGAGCTTTTGAAGAAACAAGATACAACAATGACTCTTCTTATTTATCATCTCTGTATTAGCAGTAAAAATTAATTTATCATCAATGACAGTACCTAAGCCTGTTCGACTTTTATACCATCATTGTTTTCAATGGTTATTGCAGAAGTCAATTATCATTTCTTTAGTCTTTTTAACATTTAAGTCAGGTAGTTTCTTTTCCACCAGAATAAAAACTCTTCGATTTATTACAATACATAAGATGAGAGTTGGACAGATCTACAACACCCAAATCATCAGAATATTCAAACAATAGTGTGATAGCTGAACCAGTGAAGTCATTCGTGTTGTAGAGTGAAGGATAGGAGACAGAGCAGTGCCTCAAGGGGAACCAGTGGATGTGACTTTTTACTATTCACTTTTTTGACTTTGTTGATATTTCCCTCTGCACTATGCTGCAGGCAAGCTAGTGCCGTTCCTGGAGCACGCGGTGGTGCACACGTCCACGCTGATCATCCTGTCCATCTCCGTGGAACGCTACTACGCCATCTGCCGGCCGCTGAGGAAGCTGGCCGTGTGCCACAAGCCGCAGCCATTGCGAGTGCTGCCGTGCGTGTGGACTGCCGCCATCCTGACCGCCATCCCCTTCACCGTCATGACCTCGCTGCACGACACCCTCTTCTACGACGGTACGCGGGGAGTTGGGGGAAGGGTGGGGGGGGGGGGGGGTTAAAGCGTTGAAGTAAGGGGTATGATTAAGGTTAGGGTTGCAGTTAGGGTGAAGGTTAAGAAGAAGGTCATAGTCTGCTGTAGAGGTCAGGTGTAGTCACGTGATAGTGAAGGCGTCACTTTGGGTGAGGAAGAGCAGTCAGGGGAGATAACAGGGCTGTTGTGGTGAGACAGCGCTACAGTCAGGAGTTAGGAGCTGATAGTTAGTGTCAGGGTTTAAGAACGGAATTAATTTAAGAGTTACCAGTAGGATAAAGTTACAATCATGTGATTAGGGTAAACTACCTTTTCTTCAACGTTTGTTGTTGTTGCTGCTTCTTGTATAGCTTTCCATAGAACTGCGTGAAGGAAGGTGAAGGGTGAGAAGAGTCTGCATGAAGTTTGGGGTCAGCTTTAGGGCTAGGGTTAACTTTGGGGATGATCGGGATTAGGGTTAGGGTCAGAGTTAGAGTAGGACTGGGGTTAAAGCTAGGGTCTTGATTAAGGGTGGGGTTTGGATTAGGGTTAGGGTTGAGGCATTAATCTTTGAGCTGAACCACAGGGTTTGGACTGAGGTTGGGCTGAGGTTACGGTTAGGTTTTAGCAGCCAGGTGCTTGGCTTGGCTTGATTAGACGCTAGGGCTGATCATAACCAGGCTGAGGTTAGGGTGTAGGAGCCAAAAGCATGGCTTGAGTAGGAGGTTTGTGTTGTTTGTGATTGGGCCGAAGTTAAGGCTAAAGTATTCAAACACAAGGCTTCGACTGAGTAGGGGTTTAATGCTGCTCGTCAGTGGGTTCAGATTAGGTTTTAGAAACTAGGCAATAGGGTGGAATTAAGAAGGGGGCTATGGTTGCTGTTCGTGGTTAAGTGGAGTTAGGGATTGAACTTAGCGCTAGAGATGGATTGACATGTTTGGATTGAAAATTGGAGATGGCTGTGGAAGGGTGTGTTATAAACTAAGTCACTTTGGGTTGTGGAAAGAATTGTGCTATGCTGGACTGTTTTGTAGTCAGCTGTGCTGTGCACCATTGAGCCATGCTGTATTTGCTCTTTTGTGTTATTTTGGTATACATTTTATTGTCTGCAGCTATATGCACATGGAGCATCATTAGGCTTTATTAATTGGTTGTCTAGATAATGCTGAGTTGGATTGAATTATGCTAATCCAGTCATTACCACCATCACTAATAACAACATCAACAACGACAACAACGAAATAAAAGTACAAACAATGACAGTAACAATAAACGGTCTTCAAAGATGATGATGATGATGAGGAGGATGAGGATGATGGTGATGATGATGATGATGATGATGATGATGATGACGACGATGATGATAATGATGATGAGGATGTTGACGACGACACCGCCGCCCCTGCTGCAGCTACTACTGCTACTACTACTCCTACTGATACAAACAACCACCACTACAACAATAATAATAATAATAATTACAATAATCCAATCCAATCTTGTTGTTTTTAATAATAATGATAATAATGATAATAATATTATTATCACTACTACTACTACTATACTTACTATACTGCTACTGCTGCTTCTCTCTCTCTCTGCTACTACTACCTGCCCACCCTTATATAAAAAAAACAACTAGTGGCAACAATTCACGTATGATAGTCCCATGACTCTGCTAGGTTGTGTTATTTTATGTACGATTTGGTTAGATGGCTGACTAGCTGGTTGGCTGGTTGGTTAGTTGGGTAGCTGGATGGCTGGATGGTTAGATGGGTAGCTGGATGGCTGGTTGGTTAGTTGGCTCTCTGTTTGGCTGGTTGTTGGCTGACGGAGACCTGTGTGCAGGCACTCCCTGTCAGGTGTGTGGAACCAGCGTGAAAGAGAAATGGCACTACGGCTACATCCTCACCATCTCCCTCACCTTCTTCCTCCTCCCTCTCCTCCTCCTCCTTGTGCTCTACTTTAAAATCATCCAGGCCCTTAGGACCTCCGGCTGTGCTCTGAGGATGGGACAGGTCAGATATTAATCATCATCATCATCATCCCTCATCATTTTCTCATCACATCATTTATCATATCATCATCATCCCTCATCATCATCATCATCAAACCCTCAAATCATCATCATCATCATCCTATCTTCTTCTTCTTTTTCTTCTTCTTCTTCTTCCCTTTTTTCTTCTTCTTCTTCTTCTTCTTCTTCTTCTTTTTCTTCTTTCTTCTTCTTCTTCATCATCATCATCATCATGATGTTCGTTGTCGTCGTCATCATCATTATTATCATCATCATGTTCGTCGTCGTATTCATCGTCGTCGTCGTCGTCATCGTCGTTATCATCATCATCATCATCATCATCCCAGGTCCTGAAGACCTCTGGCCCTGCTCTGTGCATGGACAGGTCAGATATCACCATCATCACCACCACTACCACCACCACTACCACTACCACCATCATCACCACCACCACCATCACAATCACTACCACAACCCACCACAACTACCAATACCACCACCATCACCACCATCACCATCACCATCACTACCACCAACAAACCCCCACCACTACCACTACCACCACAATCACAACCATCACCATCACCACACTACCACCACCACCACCATTCCACTACCACCACCATCACCACCATCACCATCACTGCCACCACCACAACCGCTACCACTACCACCACCATCACCATCACCACCATCACCATACTAACCACCCGCCACTACCACCAACACCACCATCACCACCACTACCACCACCATCACCATCATTACCAACACCAACCCCCATCACTAGCACTACCGCCACCACCACCACCACTACCACCACTACCCCCACCACTACCACCACCACACCATCACTACCACCACCCACACCATCACTACCACCACCAACCACCACTACCACCATCAACCATCACTACCACCACTGCACTACCACCACCCGCCCCCATTACCACCACCACCACCATCTTTAGCACACCACCACCACCACCACACCATACCACCACCAACACTACCCCCACCATCACCACACTACTACTCAACCACCACCACCACAACCAAAATCACCAGCACTACACCACCACCATCATTTCCACCACCACCACCATCACTAGCACTACTGCCCCCCCCCACCACCACCACCACAACCACCACTACCACCCACCACCCCCACCACTACCCCCCACCACCATCAAACCCGCACTACCACAACCACCACCACCCAACAACCACCACCACCACCACTACCACCACCACCATCACCAGACACCACCACCACCCCCACTACCACCACAAATACAACCACCCCACTATCACAAATACTACCACCATCACCACCACAATACCACCACCACTACCACCACCATCACAAGCACTACTACCACCACCACTACCACCATAAACACTACCACTACTACCACCATCACCACCACTACACCCCCCACAGCCACCAAACCCTACCACCACCACTACCACCAAACCCTCACACTACCACCACCAACATCACCATCATTACCAACCACCACCACCACCACCACACTACCACCAAACCCCCCACTAAACCACCACCACTACCACCACCACTAAACCCCCACCCCTACCACCACCACTACCACCACCACTACCACTACCACTACAACCACCACTACCATCAACAGCACTTCTACCACCACCACCATACCACCACTACCACCACCACACCACCACCACCACTAAACCCCCACCACCACTGCCACCACCACATCACCCCACTACCACCACCACCCCTACCACTACCACCACCACCACCCACCACCCATCACCAGCACTACCACCACCACCACACACCACCTCCACCACCACTACCACCACCATCACCAGCTCTACTACCACCCCCACCACCACCACTACCACCACTAACCCCCACCACCAAACACTACCACCACCACTACAACCACAACCATCACCAACGCTACCACCACCACCACCACTACCCAACCACTACCACCACCCCCATCACCACCACTACTACCCACCATCACCACCACCTACCACCAACAGCCACCACCAATACCACCACCCCTACACCACCGTCACTACCACCACCAACATCACCATCATTACCACCACCACCACCACATCCAGCACTACCACCACCACATCATCATCACTAACACCACCATCACTAAACCCCAACCCCACCACTACCACTACCACCACCACCATCAAACCCTCACTTACACCAAACCCTCACCACACTACTACCACCACTATCACAACCACCACTAAACCCCTACCACCAACACCCCCAACCACTACCACCACCACCACCATTATCCTACCAACACCCCACCACCACTACAACCACCATCACCCTCATACCACCATCATCACCATCACCACCACCACCACCACCACTACTACTATCACACCACCCCTACCACCAAACCAGCCAATACCCATTACCACCGCCACTAAACCCCCACCACCAACCATCACAAGCACTTCCACCTCCCCCCACTACTAAAACCCCTACAATCACCACAACCCACCACCACCACCACCATCACCACCACACCACTTTTCACTAACCCCGACCCAACATCACCACCCCTACCACTTTCACTACCACACCAACATCACCACCACTACCACTATCACTACCACCACCACCATGACCACCACTACCACTACACTACCACCACATCCACCATCACCAGCACCCACCACGACCACTTACACACCATCACCACCACCACCACAACCACACCACCACCACCACCACCACCACCACCGTCACAATCACCACCCACCACCATCACACCCCTCACCCTCACCACCATCACCATCACCATCACTATACCACCACCATCACCATACCATCACTACTACCCACCACCATCACCATCACCACAAACTACCACCAACCTCCACCATCACCACTACCACCCCCCACCACAACCACAATACCACCACCACCACCACTACCACAGCACCCCTCCTACCCCCATACCACTCCACCCCCCACCACGTAAACCACGACCACCACCACCATCACCTCACTACAACCATCCCACTAACCACCACCACCAGCAACACCACCACCATCACCATCACTACCACCACCACCACCACTACCAAACCACCACTACCACTATCACTAAACCCCAACCCCCACCACTACACCACCACCAAACCACCTCCATCAACACCACCACCCCCAAACCACTACCACCACCACCACTACCCCCACCACTACCATTCACTACCACCAACACCACTACCATCACCACCACCACTCCATCAAAACCACCCACCAAACCCCACTACCACTACCACCACCATCACCACCACTACCAATACCACCACTACCACCACCATCACCACCCCACCACCATCATCGTCATTACCACCATCACCAAACCACCACCACTAAACCCCCACCAAACCCCCACTACCACATCCACCACCACTACCACCACTACCACCACAACCACTACCAACCACCATCAACATTTACTACCACCACCATCAACCACATCTACCACCACCACCACCACCACTACCACCACCACCACACCACCACCATCATCATCACTAACCCCCACCATCACCACCACCACCACCACCAATACCCACCACTACCACCAAAAACCATCACCAACAATTACCACCGCACCAACCCCATCCAGCACTACCACAACCAAACCCCATCACCTCACTAACACCACCAATCACCACCACCACCAACACTACACTACACCACCACCACCAACACCACCAACAAACCCCCACCATCACCACACTACTACCACCCACCCCCACACAACTACCACTACCACCAACCCACAACAACACCACCACCACCACCACTATCAAATACCCCCACCAAACCACCACCACACTACCACCACCCATCACCAATCAATACCACCCCAATCACCAACACTACCACCACCACTACCACTACTACCACTCACCATCACTATCACCACCGACACTACCACCACCCACCACCACTACCACAACCACCACCATAAACCAGCACTACCACTACCACACCACCACGACTACCACCACCACCACCACCACTACTACCTTTCCACCACCAGCAAATACGACCCCCATCACCAGCACTACTACCACACCACAACCCACAACTACCACAACACCACCCACCACTCCATACCCACAACTACCACCACCACTACCACTACCACCACCACTACCACCACCATCACCACACTATACCACCACCACCACAGCCCACCACAACCACAACCACCACCACTACCACTACCCCCAACATCACCATCATTACTACCTACCACAACAACCACTACACTACCGCCACCCCCACCACCACTACCATCCCAAAACCACAACCACTACCACCACCACCACACCACTACCACAACCACTACCACCACCAACCCTCACCGGACTACTACCACCACCACCACCACTACCACCACCACACCACCAACACCCCTACCACCACAACCACCACCACTACCACCACCACCAACACGGCACTACCACCACCACCACTACCACTACCACAACTACCACCACCACCACTACCACCACCTCACCACCCACCATCACCAGCACTACACCACCACCACCACAGCCACCACACAACCACAACACACCACTACCACTACAAACCCTCATCACCATCATTACTACCACCACAAAACAACCACAGCACTACCGCCACCACCACCACCACTACCATCCAATACCACAACACTACCACCCACCACCACCACTACACAACCACTACACCACCACTACCATCACCAGCACACTACACCACCACCACCACTACCACCACCACTACCACCAACACACTACCACCACAACCACCACCACTACCACCACCACCATCATCGGCACTACCACCACCACCACTACCACTACCAGCAGCACTACCACCACCACCAACCACTACCACCACAACTATCACCACCATTACCATTACCACCACCATCACCAGCACTACTACCACACACCACCACCCCTACCACCAACACACCTACCACCACACCACCACACCCATCATTACCATCACCACCACCACCACCACTACCAACAACTGAACACCACCACAAACACTACCACCACCACTACCACCACAACCATCACCAGCGCTACCACCACTACCACCACTACCACCACCACCACTACCACCACCACCACCAGCCTACCACCACCATCACAAGCACCACCACGACCACTTCGACCACCACCACCACCACCACCATCACCACCATCACCACATCACCACCACTGCTACCACCACCACCACCATCACCATCACCACCACCACCACCACCATCACCACCATCACCACATCACACACCATCAACTACCACCACCACCACCATCACCACTACCACCACCACCGCCATCACCATTACTACTACCACCACCACCACCATCACCACTACCACCACCACCACCACCATCACTATCACTCCTACCACCACCACCACCATCACCATCACCACCACCAACATCCACCAGCACACCCACCACCATCACCACCATCACCATCACCATCAATACAACCACCACATCCACATCATCACTACCACCACCACCACAACCACAACTCCACCACCACCACCACTACCACCACTACCCACTACCACCACTACCACTACTACCACTACCACCACCACCACCACCACCATCACCATCACTACTACCACCACCACAACCATCACCAGCACTACCACCACCTCCACTACCACCACCACCATCACTACCACCACCACTACCACCACCACCAACACCACTACCACCACCACTACAACCACCACTACCACTACCACTACAACCACCACTAAACCCTCAAAAGCACTTCTACCACCACCACCACTACCACCACCACCACTACCACTACCACCACCACCATCACCGGCACTACCACCACCACCACTACCACACCACCACCACTACCACCACCACCACCATCACAAGCACTACCACACAAACACTACCACCACCACCACATCACAAGCACTACACCACAAACACTACCACCACCACTACCACCACAACCATCACCAGCGCTACACCACCACCACCACTACAACCACTACCACCACCAGCATACCACTACCACCAACACCACAACCACTACCACCATCACCACCATTATCACTACCAACACCACCACCACCACTACAACCACCATCACCATCACTACCACCACCATCACCACTACCACCACCACACCATCACAAGCACTACCACCACAAACACTACCACCACCACTACCACCACAACCATCACCAGCGCTACCACCACCACCACCACTACAACCACTACCACCACCAGCACTACCACACCATCACCACCACTACTACCACCACAGCCACCACCAATACCACGAACACTACCACCACCGTCACTACCACCACAACATCATCATCACTAACACCACCATCACTACCACAACCACCACTACCACTACCACCACCACCACCATTACCACCATCACCATCACCATCACTTACACCACCATCACACCACCACTACCACTACCACCAACACCACAACCACTACCACCACCACCACCATTATCACTACCAACACCACCACCACCACTACAACCACCATCACATCACTACCACCACCATCACCATCACCACCACCACCACCACCACTATTACTATCATCACCATCACTACCACCACCGCCACTACCACCACCACCACCATCACCAGCACTTCCACCACCACCACCACTACCCTACATTCACCACCATACCACCACCACCACCATCACCACCACTACCACTATCACTACCACGACAACAACACCACCACTACCACTTTCAAACCACAACCACCATCACCCCACTACCACTACACTACCCCCACCAACCCAGCACTACCACCAACACACCATCACCACCACCATCACCAGCCCACCACGACCACTTCCCCACCACCACCAACCCCCAATCACCACCACACCATCACAACAAAACCACCCCCCCCCCCCCCACCACCATCCCACACCACCACCACCACCCCCATCACCACCACACCAACACCACAAACACCACCACCTCACAAACCACCCCCATCACCATCACCATTACTACCACCACCACCCCCATCACCACACCACCACCACCACCATCACCAACCACCACCACCACCCCTCCCATCACCACCACCAGCATCAACATCACCACAACACCCCCACCATCACCCTCCTACCACCACCACCACCACTACCACCACCATACCACTATCCACCACCCCCACCACACCACCCCACCCCCCCTCCACAACCACCACCACCCCCACCAACCACCACCACCCCTACCACCACCACCACACCATCACTACCACCACCACCACCACAACCACCACTACCACTATCCCACCACCACCACCACTACCACCCCACCACCATCTCCCCAACAACCCCCACCACCACCACAAAAACCCCCACCACTACCACCACCACTACCACACATAAACCCCCACCACCCTACCCCACAAAACCACTACACCCCCCATCACCACACTTCACCACCGACACTACCCCCCCCACCACCACTACCCCAACCACCACCATAAAACCGCACTACCACTACACTCCACCCCCACTACCACCAACCCCCCACCACCACTACAAAACCACCACCGCACTACACCCCCCACACCACACAAATACCACCCCCCCAAACCACAACTACACAACCACCCCACCACTACCACTACCACAACACCACCACCACTACCACACCACCACTACCACCCCCATCACCAGCACTACACCACCCCCACCACAGCCACCACTACAACCCCAACCACCACCACTACCCCTACCACCCTCATCACCCTCATTACTACCACCACAACAAACCCCCCCACACTACCGCCACCACCACCCCACACCATCATACCACAACCACTACCACCACCACCACCATCACACCACAACCACTACCACCACCACTACCATCACCCGCACTACACCACCACCCCCCCCCTACCACCACCACTACCACCAAAACCAAACCACCACAACCACCACCACACCACCACCACCACTCGGCACTTACCACACCACCACACCAAACCACCAGCCTACCACCACCACCACCACACCACCACAACTATCACCACCATTACCATTCCACCACCTCCCACACTACACACCACCACCACCCCACCCCAACAACCACACCACCACCACCACCCTCCCCAACTTCCACCACCACCACCCCCCCCCACTACCAACAGAACACCACCACAAAAACTACCACCACCATACCCCCACAACCATCCCAGCCTACCCCCACTACCACCACTACCACCACCACCACTAACCACCACCACCCACCAGCACTACCACCACCATCACAAGCACCACCACGACCACTTCGACCACCACCACCACCACCACCATCACCACCATCACCAAACCCCTGCTAACCACCACCACCACCATCACCATCACCACCACCACCACCACCATCACCACCATCACCACCATCAACATCACCAATCACTACTACCACCACCACCAACCCCATCAAACCCCTACCACCACCACCACCATCACCATTACTACTACCACCACCACCACCATCACCACTACCACCACCACCACCACCATCACTAAACACTCCTAACCCCCACCACCACCATCACCATCACCACCACCAACATCACCAGCACCACCACCACCCATCACCACCATCACCATCACCATCAATTACAACCCCCCACATCCACCATCACCAAATACCACCACCACCACAACCACAACTACCACACCACCAAACCCCTACCACCACTACCACCACTACCAACTACCACTACTACCACTACCACCACCACCACCCCACCATCACCATCACTACTACCCACCACCACAAACCCCACCAGCACACCACCACCCCACTACCACCAAACCCCCATCACTACCACCACCACTACCACCCCCACCACACCACTACCACCAACCACCACTACAACCACCACTACCACTACCCCCTACAACCACCACTACCATCAACAGCACTTCTACCACCACCACCACTACCACCACCACCACTACCACTACCACCACCACCATCACCGGCACTACCACCACCACCACTACCCACTAAACCCCCCACCACTACCACCACCACCACCATCACAACACTACCACCACAAACACTACCACCACCACTACCACCACAACCATCACCACGCTACCACCACCACCACCACTACAACCACTACACCACCAGCATACCCCCTACCCCCAACACCACAACCCCTACCACCACCACCCCCATTATCACTACCAACACCAACACCACCACTACAACCACCATCACCATCACTACCACCACCATCACCACTTACCACCACCACCACCACACAAGCACTACCCACACAAACACTACCACCACCACTACCACCACAACCATCACCAGCGCTACCACCACCACCACCACTACAACCACTACCACCACAGCAAATACCACCACCATCACCACCACTCTAAACCCCCACAGCCACCACCAATACCACGAAACTACCACCACCGTCACTACCACCACAACATCATCACACTAACACCACCATCACTACCACAACCACCACTACCACTACCACCACCACCACCATTACCACCATCACCATCACCATCACTTACACCACCATCACCACCACCACTACCACTACCACCAACACCACAACCACTACCACCACCACCACCATTATCACTACCAACACCACCACCACCACTACAACCACCATCACCCTCACTACCACCACCATCACCATCACCACCACCAACCACCACCACTATTACTATCATCACCATCACTACCACCACCGCCACTACCACCACCACCACCATCACCAGCACTTCACCACCCACCACTACCCATACATTCACCACCATACCACCACCACACACCCTCACCACCAATACCACTATTCACTACCGACACAACCACCATACCCCTTTCAAAAACCAACCAAACCTCACCACCCCTACCTTTCCCTACCACCACCAAAAAACCAGCATCCACCAAAATCACCTTCCCACCCTCACGCACAACCCCGACCACTTCCCCCCACCACCCCCCATCACCCATCCCTCCCCCCCCACCCCCCCCCCATCCCAACACACCACCATACCCCATCCCACCACTTTCCCCCCCCCCTCCATCCACCACCTCACCATCACCTTTTTCTACCACCACCCCATCCCCACCCCCCCACATCTCCTCACCCCCCAACCTCACCTTCACCAACCCCCCCAGCATCCTTCACCAGCAAACCACCCCTCACCCCCCACTCCACCACCCAAACCCCCCCTCCACTTACTACCCCACCCCCTACCCCCCCCCCACCACCCCTCAACCCACCACCACCACCACTCCCAAACCCACTACCACCCACCCTCCCCTCCTTTCCACCCCCCCACCCTACCAAAACCCCCTCCCCTATCACTACCCCCAACCCCCCCTACACCACCAAATCTCCCCTCAAACACCACCACCACCACTACCACCTCCATCACCACCACTACTACCACCACAGCCACCACCAATACCACGAACACTACACCACCGTCACTACCACCAAAAACATCATCATCAATAACACCACCAATCACTACCACAACCACCACTAAACCCTACCACCACCAACCACCATTACACCATCACCATCACATCACTTACACCACCATCACCACCACCACTACCACTACCACCAACACCACAACCACTACCACCCCCACCAAACCCTTATCACTACCAACACCACCACCACCACTACAACCACCATTTACCATCACTACCACCAAACCCTCACCATCACCACCACAACCACCACCACTATTACTATCATCACCATCACTACCACCACCGCCACTACCCCCACCACCACCATCACCAGCACTTCCACCACCACCACCCCTACCCCTACAATCACCACCACTACCAACCCCCCACCACCACCTTTACCACCACTACCACTAAACACTACCACGACAACAACACCACCACTACCACTTTCACTACCACAACCACCATCACCACCACTACCACCATCACTACCACCACCAACACCAGCACTACCACCAACATCACCATCACCACCACCATCACCAGCACCACCACGACCACTTCCACCACCACCAACCCCCACAATCACCCCATCACCATCACTACTACCACCACCAAACCCCCATCACCATCACCACCACCACCACCACCATCACCACCATCACCAACCCACAATCACCACCACCATCACAACTTCCACCACCATCACCATCACCATTACTACCACCACCACCACCATCACCACTACCACCCAACCCCCACCACCACCATCACACTACCACCACCACCCCCATCACCATCACCACCACCCGCATCATCATCCCACAACCCACCACCATCACCATCCTACCACCAACCCCCACCACTACCCCACCACTACCCTATCACTACCCCCACCACCACTACCCCCACCCCTACCACTACTACCACCTCCCATCACTATCACCACCGACAACCACCCCCACCCCACTACCCAACCACCACCATAAACCACACTACCCTACCACTACCACCACGACCCCCACCACCACCCCCACTCTACACCCCACCACACTAAGAACCCCCCTCACCACTATACCCCACCACAACCCAACTACCACAACCACCACCACCAACCACACCACAACTACCACCACCAACCACTACCACCACTCCACCCCCATCACCCGCAATACTACCCCCACCCCAAGCCACCCACAAAAACCCCAACCCCACCACTACCATCCACCACTCACCTCTTACACCACCACAACAACCACTAGCATACCGCCACCACCCCCACCACTACCAAATTTCCAAACCCCTACCACCACCCCACCACCCTCCCCAAACCCCTACCACCACCACTACCATCACCGCCTACTACCACCACCCCCACCACACCACCACCCCTACCACCAACACCACTCCACCACAAAAAAACCCCACTACCACCCCACCATCATCGGCACTCCACCACCACCCCTACCCTACCACAGCCCCACCACCACCACCACTACCCCCCACCTATCACCACCCTTTCCATTACCCCACCCCACCACACTACACCACCCCCCACCACCCCTCCACCAACACCAAACCCCCCCCACCACCCACCACAACCCCCACCACCCCCCCCCACACCAACATGAACCCCCCACAAACCTACCCCCACCATACCACCCAAAACCATCCCGCGCTAAAAACCCCTCCACCCCTCCACCCCCACCCCACCACCACCCCCACCAGCACTACCACCACCACACCCGCACCACCACGACCATTCGACCCCACCACCAAAACCCCCCCCACACCACCATCACCACCACTGCTAACCCCCACACCACCATCCCCACCACCACCACCCCACCATCACCACCCACACCCTAACATCACCTCACATAACCCCCCCCACCACCCACCAACCCCCCACCACCACCATCACCATTACTACTACCACCACCACCACCATCACCACTACCACCACCACCACCACCATACACTATCACTCCTACCACCACCACCACCATCACCATCACCACCACCAACATCACCACCACCACCACCACCATCACCACCATCACCATCACCATCAATACAACCACCACATCCACCATCACCACTACCACCACCTCCACACCAACCACAACTACCACCACCACCACCACACTCCACCACTACCACCACTACCACCACTACCACCTACTACCACTACCACCACCACCACCACCACCATCACCATCACTACTACCACCACCACAACCATCACCGCACTACCACCCCTCCACTAACCACCACCACCATCACTAAACCCCCACCACTACCACCACCACCAACACCACTACCACCACCACCACACTACAACCACCACTACCACTACCACTACAACCACCACTACCATCAACAGCACTTCTACACCTACCACCACTACCACCACCACCACTACCACATACCACCCACCACCATCATCCGGCACTACCACCCACCACACTACCACTACCACCACCACTACCACCACCACCACCATCACAAGCACTACCACCCCAAACACTACCACCACACCACTACCACCACAACCATCACCAGCGCTACCACACCACCACCACTACAACCACTACCACCACCAGCACTACCACTACCACCAACACACAACCACTACCACCACCACCACCATTATCACTACCAACACCACCACCACCACTACAACCACCATCACCATCACTACCACCACCATCACCACTCACCACCACCACCACCAACACAAGCACTACCACCACAAACACTACCCACCACCACTACCACCACAACCATCACCAGCGCTACCACCACCACCACCACTACAACCACTACCACCACCAGCACTACCACCACCATCACCACCACTACTACCACCACAGCCACCACCAATACCACGAACACTACCACCACCGTCACTACCACCACAACATCATCATCACTAACACCACCATCACTACCACAACCACCACTACCACTACCACCACCACCACCATTACCACCATCACCATCACCATCACTTACACCACCATCACCACCACCACTACCACTACCACCAACACCACAACCACTACCACCACCACCACCATTATCACTACCAACACCACCACCACCACTACAACCACCATCACCATCACTACCACCACCAATCACCATCACCACCACCACCACCACCACTATTACTATCATCACCATCACTACCACCACCGCCACTACCACCACCACCACCATCACCAGCACTTTCCACCACCACCACCAACTACCCCTACAATCACCACCACTACCACCACCACCACCACCATCACCACCACTACCACTATCACTACCACGACAACAACACCACCACTACCACTTTCACTACCACAACCACCATCACCACCACTACCACTATCACTACCACCACCACCACCAGCACTACCACCAACATCACCATCACCACCACCATCACCAGCACCACCACGACCACTTCCACCACCACCACCACCACAATCACCACCATCCCATCACTACTACCACCACCACCACCATCACCATCAAAACCACCACCACCACCATCACCACCATCACCAACACCACAATCACCACCACCATCACAACTACCACCACATCACCATCACCATTACTACACCACCACCACCATCACCACTACCACCACCACCACCACCACCATCACCACTTACCACCACCACCACCATCACCATCACCACACCAGCATCATCATCACCAGCAACTACACCACCACCATCCCATCACTACCACCACCACCACCACTACCACCACCACTACCACTATCACTACCACCACCACCACTACCACCACCACCACCACCTCCATCAACACCACCACCACCACCACTACCACACCACCACTACCACCACCACCATCACCATCACTACCACCACCACCACCACTACCACCACCACTACCACTATCACTACCACACCACCACTACCACCACCACCACCACCTCCATCAACACCACCACCACCACCACTACCACCACCACCACTACCACCACCACTACCACTATCACTACCACCCACCAACTACCACCACCACTACCACTACCACTACAACCACCACTACCATCAACAGCACTTCTACCACCACCACCACTACCACCCCTACCACCACCACTACCCCCACCACCACTACCACCACCACCACTGCCACCACCACCTCACCGGCACTACCACCACCACCCCCTACCACTACCACCACCACTACCACCACCACCACCATCACAAGCACTACCACCACCACCCACCACCCACCCACAACTACCACCTCCACCACCATACCCCCACCATCACCAGCTCTACTACCACCACCACCACCACTACCACCACCACCACCATCACCACATTACCACCACCACCACCACCACCACTACCCCCCACTAACACCACCACAAATACTACCACCACCATACAACCACAACCATCACCAGCGCTACCAAACCCCCACCACCATTACCACCACTACCACCCCCACCACTACCACCATAATTCACTACCACTACTACCACCATCACCACCACTACTACCACCACAGCCACCACCAATACCACCACCACTACCACCACCGTCACTACCACACCAACATCACCATCATTACCACCACCACCACCACCACCAGCACTACCACCACCACATCATCATCACTAACACCACCATTACTACACAACCACCCTACCACTACCACCACCACCATCACCATCACTTACACCACCATCACCAGCACTACTACCACCACTATCACAACCACCTCTACCACTACCACCAACACCCCAACCACTACCACCACCCCACCACCATTATACTACCAACACCACCACCACCACTACAACCACCATCACACACTACCACCATCATCACCATCACCACCACCCACCACCACCACTACTACTATCATCACCACCACTACCACCACCGCCAATACCATTACCACCGCCACTACCACCACCACCACCATCACAAGCACTTCCACCACCACCCCTACACCCCTACAATCACCACAACTACCACGACCAACATCACCACCACTACCACTTTCACTACCACGACCAACATCACCACCACTACCACTATCGCTAAACCCCCACCACCAAAGACCACCACTTTCACTTCACTACCACCACCACCACCATCACCAGCACCACCACGAAACCCCTTACACCACCATCACCACCACCACCATCACCCACCATCACCATCACTACTATCACCACAACCACCATCACCATCACCACCACCACCACCACCATCACCAACATCACCACAATCACCATCACCACCATCACCATCACTACTACCACCACCACCACCATCACAACTTTCCACCACCACCACCATCACCATTACTACTACCACCACCACCACCATCACCACTACCACCACCATCACAACCATCACCACCACCACCACCACCACCACCGTCACAATCACCACCACCACCATCACCACCATCACCATCACCACCATCACCATCACCATCACTACTACCACCACCATCACCATCACAACTACCACCACCATCACCAAACACCATCACTACTACCACCACCTCCACCATCACCACTACCACCACCACCACAACCACAACTACCACCACCCCACCACTACCACCACACCCACCACTCCACCACTACCACTACCACCACCCCCACTACCACGACCACCACCACCATCACCCTCACTACTAACCACCACCACCACCATCACCAGCACTACAACCATCTCCACTACCACCACCACCAGCAACACCACCACCATCACCATCACTAAACCCCCACCACCACCACTACCACCACCACTACCACATCACTACCAACACCACCACTACCACCACCACCACCTCCATCAACACCACCACCACCACCACTACCACCACCACCACACCACCACCACTACCACTATCACTACCACCACCACCACTACCATAAACACCACCACCTTATCAAAACCACCACAACCACCACTAACACTACCACCACCACACCACCACCACCACCATCATCGTCATTACCACCACACCACCACCACCACTACCACCACCACCACCACTACCACATCCACCACCACTACCACCACTACCACCACGACCCTACCACCACCATCAACATCACTACCACCACCATCACCAGCACTACTACCACCACCACCACCACCACTACCACCACTACCACCACCACCACTACCACCACCATCATCATCCTACCACCACCATCACCACCACCACCACCACCAATACCACCACCACTACCACCACAACCCTCACCATCATTACCACCAAACACCAAAACATCCAGCACTACCACAACCACCACATCACCATCACTAACACCACCACCACCACTACCACCACCACCACCACTACCACATCCACCCCCACTACCACCACTACCACCACGACCACTACCACCACCATCAACATCACTACCACCACCATCACCACACTACTAAACCCCCACCAAACCCCCACCACTACCACCACTACCACCACCACCACTACCACCACCATCATCATCACTACCACCACCATCACCACCACCACCACCACCAATACCACCACCACTACCACCACAACCATCACCATCCCTTACCACCAGCACCAACACATCCAGCACACCACAACCACCACATCACCATCACTAACACCACCATCACCACCACCACCCCCACCACTACCACTACCACCACCCCACCACTTTCCACCAACACCATCACCAGCAAATACTACCACCATCACCACAACAACTACCACTACCACCAACACCACAACAACTACCACCACCACCACCACTATCCTAAACCACCACCACCCCCACCACTACCACCACCATCACCATCAATACCACCACCATCCCAACACTACCACCCACCATTACCACTACTACCACCATCACCATCACTATCCCCCACCCACACTACCACCACCACCCCACTACCCCAACCACCACCATAAACAGCACTACCACTACCCACTACATCACCACGACTACCACCACCACCACCACCACCACTACTACTACCACCACCAGCACTACGCCCCCATCACCATCACTACTACCACCACCACAACCACAACTACCACAACCACCACCACCACTACCCCTACCACAACTACCACCACCACTACCACAAACCACCACTACCACCACAATCACCAGCACTACTACCACCACCACCACAGCCACCATACAACCACAACCACCACCACACCACTACCCCATCATCACCATCATTACTACCACCACAACAACCACTACGCTACCGCCACCACCACCACCACTACCACAATACCACAACCACTACCACCACCACCACCACCACTACCACCCCCACTACCACCACCACTACCATCACCCCGCCTACTACCACCACCACCACCACTACCACCACCACTACCACCAACACCACTACCACCACACCACCACCACTACCACCACCACCAATCATCGGCACTCCACCACCACCACTAAACCCCTACCACCACCACTACCACCACCACCACCATCACCACACTACCACCACCACCACCACTACCACCACAACTATCACCACCATTACCACTACCACCACCATCACCCGCACTACTACCAAAACCACCACCCCCTACCACCAACACCACTACCACCACCCACCACCATTCCCCCATCATTACCACCCCACCACCACCACCACTACCACATGAACACCACCACAAACACTACACCACCACTACCACCACAACCATCACCAGCGCTACCACCACTACCACCACTCCACCACCACCACTACCACCACCACTACCACTACCACTACAACCACCACTACCATCAACAGCACTTCTACCACCACCACCATACCACCACCCCCACTACCACTACCACCACCACCATCACCGGCACTACCAACACCCCCACTACCCACTACCACCACCACTACCACCACCACCACCATCACAAGCACTACCACCACAAACACTACCACCCCCACTACCACCACAACCATCACCAGCGCTACCACCACCACCACCACCTACACCACTACCACCACCAGCACACCACTACCAAACCCAAAACCACAAACCCCTACCACCACCACCACCATTATCACTACCAACACCACCACCACCACTACAACCACCATCACCATCACTACCACCACCATCCCATCACCACTACCCCCACCACCACCATCACAAGCAGTACCACCACAAACACTACCACCACCACTACCACCCACAACCATCACCAGCGCTAAACCCCCACCACCACCACTACAACCACTACCACCACCAGCACCCACCACCACCATCACCACCACTACTACCACCAAAAGCCACCACCAATACCACGAACACTACCACCACCGTCACTACCACCACAACATCATCATCACTAACACCACCATCACTACCACACCCACCACTACCAAATACAAACCCCCACCACCATTACCACCATCACCATCACCATCACTTACACCACCATCACCACCACCACTGCCACTAACCACCAAACACCACAACCACTACCACCACCACCACCATTATCACTACCAACACCACCACCACCACTACAACCACCATCACCATCACTACCACCACCATCACCAAACACCACCACCACCACCACCACTATTACTATCATCAACCATCACTACCACCACCGCCACTACCACCACCACCACCATCACCAAACACTTCCACCACCCCCACCACTACCCTACAAACACCACCACTTACCACCACCACCACCACCATCACCACCACTACCACTATCACTACCACACAACAACACCACCACAAACCCCTTTCACTACCCCAACCACCACACCACCACTTACCACTATCCACTACCACCACCACCACCAGCACTACCCAACATCACCATCACCACCACCATCACCAGCACCACCACGACCACTTCCACCACCACCACCACCACCAATCACCACCATCCCCCATCACTACTACCACCACCACCACCATCACCATCACCACCACCACCACCACCATCACCACCATCACCAACACCACAATCACCACCACCATCACAACTACCCCCACCATCACCAAACACCATTACTACCACCACCCCCACCATCACCACTAACCCCCACCCCACCACCACCACCACCATCACCACTACCCCCCACCACCACCATCCCATCACCACCCCCAGCATCCCCCATCCCCCAGCAACACCCAAACCCCCATCACCATCACTTCCCCCACCACCACCACTACCACCACCACTACCACATCATTACCCCACCCCACTACCCCACCACCACCACCCCCATCAACCACCCCACCCCCACTCCCACCACCACCCTACCCCACACCACACCATCACTACAACCCCCACCACTCCACCACCCACTATCACACCACCAACCCCCACTCCACCACACCACACCTCACAAACACCACCACCACCCACCACCACCACCACTACACCACCACTACCACTATCACTACCACCACCACCACTCCACCACCCACCCTACCCTACAACCACCACTACCACAACAGCACTGTACCCCCCACCACCACTACCCCACTACCCCCTCCACCACCACCACTACCAAACCCCCACCCCTGCCACCCCACCCAAACACCGCACTACCACCACCACCCCACCACTACCACCACCACTACCACCACCACCACCATCACAAACACTACCACCACCACCACCACTACCCCCACCACCACTCCACCACCACTACCACCACCACACCACTTATACCACCACCACCACCCCTCCCCCCCCACCACCATCACCATCATTACCACACCACCACCCCACCACTACCACCACTAACCCACCACCAACAAAAACCACCACCACTAACCACAACCACACCAGCGCTACCCCAACCCACCATTACCACCACTACACACCACCACTACCACCAAAATCACTACCACACCAACCATCACCCCAAACTACCACGCAGCCACCACCAATACACACCCACTAACCACCGTCACTACCACCACCAACAACCCATCTTACCACCACCACACCACCACCACATAACCCACCACATCATCATCACAACACCCCATTTCTACCACAACCACCACTACCACACACCACCACCATCCCACACTTAAACCCCCATCACCACCTACTACCACCACTTCACCACCACCCCACCCTACCACACCAAACCACAACACTACCACCACCACCACCATTTCATACCAACACCACCACCACCACTCAACCCCATCCATCACTACCACCATCTCACCACACCACCACCACCACCACCACTACTACTACATCACCACCACACACCACCGCCAATACCATTACCACCGCCACTCCCCACCACCCCACCATCACAACATTTCCCACCACCCCAAACTACCCCCCTACAATCACCACAACTACCCCCCAACCACCTTTAACCACCACAAACCACTTTCACCCCCCGACCACCAAAAACCACCACTCCCACTTTCACTCCCAAAACGCCAAACCCATCACCACCAAACCCTATGCTACCACCACCCCATAAACCCCCACTACCACTATCACTACCACCACCACCCCCAAATCACCAGCACCCCCACGCCCATTTAAAACCCCAACCACCCCCACCACCACCTCACCCCCATCACCATCCTTTTTCCAACCAAAACCCCCAAAAACCATCACCACCCCACCAAAAAACCAAACCACCATCCCCACCATCCCCCATCCCCACCATCATCACCATACTACCCCAAAACCAACCACCCCCAAACCCCTACCACCCCCACCACCATCCCCATTACTACACCCCCAAAACACCAATCACCACAACCCAAACCCCACCACAACCATCACCCCCAAACCCCACCCCCAAAAACCACCCCCCCACAATCCCACCACCCCCAACCCCCAAAACCACACCATCACCACCATCACCATCCCCATCACTCCCTACCACCAACCCACCATCACAACAATACCACCCCCAACACCATCCCCCATCACTAACCAAAAACCTCCCCATTCCCCAAAAAAACCCCACCACCACAACCACAACTACCACCCCCAAAAAACCACTAAAAATAAAAAAACCCAAAAAAAAACCACAAACCCCCCACCCCCCAAACCAGCACAAACAACCATCTCCATTTCCACCCCACCAAAAAAACCCACCTTAAAATAATACCACCACCCCCACCACTACCACCCCAAAAACCACTATCACTCCCAAAACCCACCCCCTTCCCCACCACCCCACCTCCTAAAACACCCCCAACCCCCACCACTACCACCCCCACCACTACCACCCCCAATCCCAATATCATTTAACCACCACCCCCCAAAACCAAAACCCAAACCACCACCCCCAAATAAAAACCCCACCAAAAAACCACCACAAACTCAAACCCCCAAACCATCACCACCACCCCCACCATCCGCCCTTTCCCCCAAATCACCACCCTCCAAACCACAAACCCCCACCCCCCAACCATTTCCACATCCACCCCCCAAAAAACCACCACTACCACCACGACCACTACCACCACCATAAACCCTTCACAAAACCACCCCCATCCCCAGAACTACTACCCACCACCACCACCCCCACCCAAAAATACCACCACCCCACTACACCAATAAAACCTCACTCCCACCACCACCCACCACCACCAACACCAATACCACCACCACTACCCCACCACTACCCCCAAAAACCATCACCATCATTACCCCCAGCCCCAAAACATCCAGCATTTCCACAACCAAACCAAAACACCTAAATAACCCCACCATCCCCACCCCACCACCACTACATCTACCCCACCACCACCACTACCCCCCCCAAACACCTCACCAGCACTATACCACCATCACCAAAAAAACAAACTACCACTACCCCCAAACCCCCACAAAAACTCCCAAACCCCCCACCACCACTATCACTACCCCCAAACCCCCAAACCCCCACTACCACCACCATCACCAAAAACCACCACCATCACCAAACTAACCCCCAAACCATTTCCACTAAAAACCAAAACCACACCATCACTATCACCCCCGGACCTACCACCACCCCCACCACTACAAAAAACCCCACCAAAACCCAGCACTACCACAAAACCACTCCCCACCACAAACCCCATTCCCCCCACCACCCCCCCAACTAAAAACTCCCAAACCACCAGCACTCGCCCCCCCATCACCAGCATACTCCCACCACAAAACCCCACAACAACCCACAACCCCCCACCACCCCCCACACTACCACAACTACCACCACCAAAACCCCTCCCACCCTACCCCCAAACCCACCCCCAGCACTACTACCCCCTCCCCCCACAGCCACCACTAAAACCCACAACCACCCCCACAAAACCCTACCCCCATCTTCACCATCATTACTCCACCACAAAAAACCACAGCACCCCGCCCCCCACCCCCACCATTTCCCAAATTAAAACCCAAAACCCAATACCACCCCCAACCAAACCCCCAAACCACCACTACCCCCCCACCACTACCACCACCATCCTTTCCCAGAACCCCCTCCACCACCACTACCACCAACCCCCACTACCCCCAAAACCCACCCCCACTCCCCACCACCACCATATCGGCACACCACCACCCCACTACCACTACTACCAACAAACCCCCACCACCATACACCACCACCCCACCAAAACACCATAACTACTACCCCCCCCACAACCCCACCAGCACACCCCCCACCCCCCACTACCGGGACCTCCACTCCCAAACCACCACTACCAACCACCACCCCCCAATCACAAGCACTACCACCAAAACCCCCAAACAAACCCCCACCACTCCCCACCAAAAACCATCACCACGCTACCACCACCCCACCTACCCCCACTACCCCCACCACACAAACCACCCCATCACCCCACTTTCCCACCACGGGGGCCCACCCCAATACCCCCAACACTACCACCACCGTAAACTCCCAAACCCCCAAAAAATATCACTAACACCACCACCCAATCCCAAAACCCACCATCCCAAACTCCAAACCACCCCCCACCATTACCCCATCCCCACCCAACCATACTTACACCCCCAAATCCCCACACCACTACCACTACCCCCAACCCACCAAAACCCCCCCAACCCACCACCACCACCATTATAAATTACCAACACCCCCACCACCACTAAAAAACCCCCAAATCACCTTCACTACCACCACCATCACCACCCCCCCACCCCCACCAACCACCACATTACTTTCTTCACCCCCCCTTACCCCCACCACCCCCAAACACCACCATACCCCCAAACCACCACCACCATCCCCACCACTACCCTATCCTCCCAAACGACAACAACACCCCCAAATTCCATTTTTCACTCCCACAACCCCCAAACACCACCAACCAACTACCACTACCCCCACCACCACCGCACTCCCAAAACAAACATCACCATCACCCCCACCACACCAAAACCCCCACGACCAATTCTACCACCCCCAAAACCCCAAAATTCCCCCACCCCAAAACACAACTACCACCCCACCACCATAAACCATCACCCCACCCCCCAAAAAAACCCCTTCACCAAAAACCACCATCCCAAAATTTCACCCCCAAACCAAACCCAATACCACCACCATCACCATCACCATTCCCTCCCACCCCACCCCCTTTTCACCATACCACCCCCACCCCCACCATCACTACTCCACCACCACCCCCAATCACCACTACCACCACCACCACCACCACCACCATCACCACTACCACACCCCCCCCCTCACCATCCCCACCACCGGGCATCACCTTCACCAAAAACACCACCCCATCCCATCACTACCCCCAAACCACCACCATACCCCCCCCAAACCACCATCACCATCACTACTACCACCCCAAACTCCCAAACCACCACCATCCCCAACCACCCACCACCATCACCAGCACCACCCACCCCACCACCTTCACTACCCCCCCCACCATCACTAACCACACCACCCAAAAAACCACCCCCCCACCAAAATTAACCACCACTACTACCCCCACCAACTCCCACCATCCACCCCCCACCACCAGCCCCCCAACCCCCTCCCCCATAAACCAGCCCCACCACCACCCCCACTACCACCACCCCCTCCCCATAACCGGGCACTACCCCCAAACCACCCCACCTTCCCCAGCATTTCCCACCCCCAAACCGCCACCAAAAACCACCCGAAAACCCGTCAACATTACCCGGGGCACCATGACATCACCGCACAACCCCCAAACCACCACCACCACTACCAACCCCCCACCACTACCACCACCACCACCATCACTACTACCCCCAACCAAACTACCCCCACCCCCAAAACCAAAGACCACTACCACCCCCACCACCATTCCACCACCACCCCCCATTTACCACCCCCAAATACCACCCCCCACCACCATACCACTACCACCACCCCCACTACCCCCAAACAAAAACCAACACATACCAAAACCCACCAACTCCCAACCCCCAAATTCCCGCACAAACCCCACCACCCCACAAACCAAACCCCCTACCCCCACCACCACCATAAACCACCCCCATCCCAAACCACCACTACCCCCAACCACCCCCAACCCCCAAACCCACCATCAAAACCAACCATCACCACCCCCACCCCCAACCCACCACCCCCCACCCCATACCCCACTCCCGGCCACCCCACCACCCCACCACCACCACCATAAACCCAAAAACCATCACCAAACCACTACCACCCCCACCCCCCAACCAACACCACCCCCAAACCCCCACCCCCTTTTCCCCCACCACCCCCAAATCACCACCACCACAAACCACCACAAACCCCCATACCACCACTGCCACTACCACCAGCACCCCAAACCACTACCACCCTACCACACTACCACCACCCACCTTCACCTTTAATAACCCCACCACCCTTACCACCCACCGCCACTACCACCCCCCCCACCACCACCCATCCCCCTTACCATCACCACCATACCACCACCCCCATCACCCCACTAAAAACTATCACTACCACCCCCACCACACCAACCAAAAACCACCACCATCACCCCCACTGCCACCACCACCCCCCACCACCTCCCACCACTACCACTCCCAAAAAACACCAACACAAACCCCCAAAACCACCATCATTATCTTTAAACACCACCATCCCCAGAAATATACCCCCACCCCCAAATCCCCAAACCATTCCCAAACCAAACCCCCAAAACCACCATCACTACCCCCCACTCCCACTATCACCCCCCCCCAACCCCCAACCCCCAAATCACCATCATTACCACCCCCACCCCCCCCCAAATCCCCACCACGCCCCCAACCACCACCCCACTAAAAACCCCCATCCCACCCACTACCCCCCACCATCAGCATCACAAAACCACCCCCAACCACCACTAAAAACCCCCAATCACCACCCTACTACCAACTTTCCCAAATAAATTCCCAACCACCACCCCCCCACCCCGCCAAACAAAACCACCACCCCCACACCCACCACCCCCCCCCGCCGCCCCACACCCCCCAAACCAAACCACTCCCCCAAACCCATCACCAGCACTACCACCACCACCATCACCACCACTAAAAAAATATCACTACCCACCACAACAACTATCACTACCACCACCATCCCCACTATCACTACCACCCCCACTACAACTATCATACCACCCCCCCTAAAAAACTATCACTACCACCCCCCACAACCACCCCACCACTACTTCCACCACCCCCACCCCCCCCACCACCAAAACCCCCTTCCACCCCACCACCATCCCAACCCCCCTTTACCAACCCCATACCCCCCCCCCAAACCATCCCCACCCCCAAATTCACCACCGCCCAAACCACACCACCACCCCCCACTACCACCACACCGCCACCACCACCACTCCCACCACCACCACCATCACCACCACCATCACCATCCCACACCCCCCACCACCACCCCATCCCCACCCCATCCCACCAAAAATACCACCAACACCTTCACCCCCCACCACTACCACCACTCCCAAACCCCCATAAAACCACTGCCACTCCCACCAGCAAAAACCACATCCCACCACTACCCCATCCCACCACCACCCACCATAAAAAACCCCACCACCCTAACCACCACCCCCACAAAAACCACCACCACCACCCCCACCACAACCCCTCCCTTTCACCCCCCATTTCCCCCACCACCATCACCCCCACTACAACTATCCCCCAACACCACCCCCAATTTTACCCCCCCAACCCCCAAACCATCCCCACCACTGCCCCCACCCCCAACCACCACCTCCCAAACCACTACCACTAAAAACACCCCCAAACCAACCACCCCCCACCTCTTTAAACAAAAAACACCCCATCACCACATACTACCCCCCAACCACCATCACCACCACTCCCACCCCCCCCCACCACCCCCCCTCACTCCCCACCACTACCCCTATCCCCCCAAACCCCCACACCACCATCACCATCATTACCCCCCCCACCCCCACCCCCATCACCCCCATTTGCCACCAACCACCACCACCACTACAACCCCTTTCAAAAATCCCAAACCCCATCAGCATCCTACCAACCCCCACCACTACAACCCCATCAAAAACCATATTTCCACTTTAAAATCACTACCACCACCCCCACCACCCCACCGCCATTTCCCCCACCAACACCCCCACCACCACCGCCGCCATCCCAAACCACCACCCCCCCAATTTAACCCCAAACCTTCACCAGCCTACCCCCACCACCATCACCCCCAACTAAAAACATCACTCCCCCCAAACCCCCAAAAACCCTATCATACCACCACCACTACCACTATCATACCCCCAAACCACAAAAACCCTATCACCCCCCAAACCAAACCACTACAACTATCACAAACCCCCACCCACCCCCAAACCCCCATCATACTTCCCCCAACCACCACCACCCCCCACAAAACCACCCCCACTCCCACCACCACCACCATCACCACCACCCAAACCAAACCCCCACTACCACCCCACCACCATCACCACCCCATCCCCAAAGCCACCATCACCTTTCACCCCCCAAACCACCGCCACCCACTACCACCCCCACCCCCACTCCCCCTTTCCAAATAAAACCAGCATTAACCCCCACCCCATTACCACCACTACAACTATCACTACCACCCCCAAACTCCCAACTACACTACCACCACCACTCCCACAAAACACTCCACCACCACAAAAAACTACCCACTACCACCCCCAATACAACTATCACTACCACCATCACCACCATCCCCAATACAACTTCCACCCCCACCACCACCCCAAACCCTACCACCACCCCCACCACTACCCCCAACCCCCAAACCATCACCATCCCCACTTCCACCCCACCACCCACCAACCACCACCCCCAACCCAAAAACCACCCCCAAAACCAAAACCATCACTACTTCCCCCACCCCCACCACCACCCCCCATACCACCCCCATAACCATCCCTACTTCCCCCCACCACCACCACCCCCAAACCACTCCCAACCCCCAATACCATCACAAACCAAACCACCACCACCCCCCTTTCCCCCATCACTACTTCCCCCACCCCCAAACCACAAACCAAACCACCCCACCACTACCACCATCCCCACTACCCCCCACCACCACCCCCACCACCCCCGGCCAAAACCATAATTTTCGACATCATAAACATCCCCGGGCCCCCAGGACTCCCCAGATGCTTCCTGCGGTGTCAGTGTAAACCTCGGCTTTTTGTCCCCCCGCCCACGCCCTTCACCCTCATTCCCGGGAATCAAAAAAGTCTCCTTGTTTCTCCTGTACAGGTTATCTTTTCACATCGGCATATCATCAGCAGCAAAGTTACCCCCCAAATTTTATCTTCCCTTTTATCAGTGTCGTCCAGGGTCGCCCGTAAAACGGAACAATTGGTTTTGGGCTTCACTCTTTTTCTTTCTTTTTTTTTTTGGTTTCCCTCATATTCTTTTGGAAGTCCCCCGCCCTGCGCCCCAAACCCGTTTCTTTCCCAAATCTCCCCCCCCAAAAACCCATACCAGATTTGTTATGTCGCAACCCAGGGTCGGAAGTCCCACGGGGAGCCATCACTTTCGGGGCCGCCGGGGGGGCCACCACCAGGGGGGCCCCTGCATGCTGTGGGTACTTTGGCGGTGTTCAGTGGTCCCGGGTTCGAGCTAACATACGCGGGACAAACCACCTACTAACCCCCCTACAAACGACAGTATTAGACATTCGCGGAGCCAGATTGAGTTTTTTGCCCACCCCCAGGTGGCAACCCCACAACGTCCCTCCAACGACCCGTCCCCCGCAAAAAATCCAACCCCAAAGGGTTTGGGACAAACCCCACCACAAGGGACAGAAGCGTTGGGGGAAACCGAATCTGAGGTTTACCATGAGACAAGAAACCCGGGGCCCCGAATCGGGGGCAATTTTTTTTAAAATTTGGAAAAAATTTATCAATGGGCAATGAGGATGGAAAGTAATGTTTCTGCTGTGGAAGGGAAAATTTCTTTGGACTACTTTTCAGGGTTTCGCTTTCTTTTTTAAAATTTTTCCCCGGGGTCAACCGGGGGCCCCAGAGATAAGAAAACCTGCAGTGTTGGTCAGGGAAATTTGGGGGCAACAATCCAAAATGCATCCCCTTAAAATGGGTGGGAAACTCGACGTGTTCCCCCGGGCTTCCCACTGAGCCCAAAAAACACACTTTAATCTGGGTAGGAGCCCGGGCCCGATCCCCAAAAATCCCTATTACTCTTATGGGAAAACGAACCCGCGACCTTCCAGTCCTTTAAAAAGGCCCCCTAACCCTGCGCCATGGCCTGGTGGTTCATTTTTGGTTTTCCGGGCTGCGTGCTGCCATTTTTAAAATTTTTATTTATTTTAAATTTGTCATCAGGGTTGTCCGCTTCATCTTTATCACCTTTCCCTTTTATTCACATTTAGCCTTTTTTTGATCATTTGGGATCATTGTCGCCCAAAAACCATTCTTCCTCAGGGGGCTTTCCTGAAATGGGAACCATGTATACCCGTACTACCTGGTTTTTCCCGTGGGGGGGCCAAAACCCCCCCCAAAAAAAACCCGTCGGAAGGGATGGGGTCCACTTGACTGTAAATTTTCCCTTTAAAACTGTTTTAGTTTTCGCCCCTATGGCAGTTTGGGAAAAAGGGGGGCTTTTCCCCCTCAGGGGATCAAAGTCTGGACACCGGGAGAGCTGGGGGGAAACCTAAATTTGGTTCAACCCCAGAGAAAGGCGGTTAAAAGCACTGGGGTGTGGAGCGCACAGGGGAAGTTGAGGCGCTAAAGATAAAATTGGCCCTCCACTGCATCGGGTTTCCCTCACCGTTTGTCTTGAGTCATTTCCCCCCCACTGGAAAAAAATAGGGGTTTTCGGGCGGAAAAAGTGAGGTCGACCCTCGCGCAACTGTTCTTCCCCTTAAAACAAAGCCCTCGCGCAATCATATTCATCCATCATCCCTCATCAAAAAACCCCCGTGGGGAAGGCAAGCGGGCCCAAGCGACATGTGTGGGTACACTGGGGAGTCGTGTTGGGGAACCCCCGCACAAAGGGGGCTCAGGGTTCAGGGTCGCTACCTACTTTAAAAGGGGGGGCCCCGCGGGAAAGGTTTTGGCAGCCGTCTGAGCGACTGAGCAGCCCTCTTCAGGGAAAGCCTGTCACCCCCCTTAGCATGGGGGAAAAAAGGGTAGAAAGGTGCCCTAAAAAATTGCCTGCCCCATCCAAACCCCTAGCTTTCCGCGGCTGGCGGGGGGCCCTGCTCAGGGGGTCGAAACCTAGTGGGAAAAAAACAAAAAAAAAAGAATAGGATACAGGTTGACCCCTTTCTAAATTGGAAAATTTCCCAACACTTCTCGACAGGGAAAGGAGCAAAAAGCCCCCGAGACAAACCCCACTTATCGCAAAGGGAAAATCGCCCCGATACAACATCGAATTTCTGCCCTTAGTGAGGGCCCCGGCTAGCAGGCAGGGCCCAACTAAAGCGTATGAGGCACAGGCTACACCTTTTTTTGGAGTGGACGTTGGGGGCCCGAAGAGAGCGTGAGACCCGGGGTTGGGCTTTGCATAAGAACAGCGCTTTTGGCAACCTGGCCCGGATCCCCAAAAGGAATAAATGATAAAAACTTAAAGACGAAAGAGACTCCCCTTTTCTCAAATTTGGAAAAATTTTTTTACCCTTGCAGTGCTTTTTGTTCCCCCCAGAAAAAAATCCAGAACAAACAAGGACCCAAATTTTATAAAAACTTGAATGCTGTTTTTGCCCCTGTTCCCAAAAGCCGACAAGCTCATAAACCTTTGGGACTTTTAAGGGGAGAGAAAAGGGTGTGACTTTTCCGCGTGGGAAGGGTGATTGGAAAACATGGAGTTTTTAAAATGCAAAAAGCAAAGGCCTACTGCCCCCCTCCCGACTTGCGTGGGCATGACCTACTGATCACAAACACGGGCTTTCAAACCCCCCTACACTTTAAAAGGGCATCATGGATGCATCCCCCTCTAAAGGGACTGGCATTTTTTGACTTTGTAAACACCAGGAAAAGGGCAGGCAGGGTGTTCGTGTCACAAAAAAGGGCCCGTGTGGAGCAGAATGGGTGGACAGACCACCGTTATCGTCCAAAGCTAGGGTTTTTCTGTCCAGCCCAGAAACGGCCACAAGGGGGTAAGCACCCTAAAAAAGGGCCCGGGAAAGTCAACAAGATGAAAAACGACACAGTCAAGCCCCTCTCTTTGGGTCCGCCTTGGAGGGAAAGGGGCCCAGAGCCCATTTTTGTGGATAGCCCCAAAAAGTTGGAAAACAGCATGGGGAACACTCCGTGAGATCGTGTATAACCCCAAACTATGGGGTGCCTTTGGCCCTACTTCCAGGCGACAAGGGACTGGTTTTTTTAGAAAATGTGAAGAGATCAACAACTATTGGAAGACAAGCGCTGTGCCTATAAAGCCCCCTTTTTGACCCAAAAATCAACACAAAAAAAAGATGCACTGAGGATCCCAAGGGAAACCCATCCCGCTAAAAGCTGCGTCAGATTTCAAACTTTCCCGGATCAGCAATAAAGCCGTTTTAATTTCCCAAGGATATGCTGACAGAAATGACTTTAGAACTTCTATGATGGACTCAAAGAGTTTTATGGCCCCCAAAATAAAAAAAATAATAAAAAAAATAAAAGTATGGGAAATTTTTATAGCGCTGAATCTTTTAAAACAACAAAACAAAGCGCTAGATTTTTTTTTTACCCAAATTTTAAATCCCCGGCGATTTCCCCTCCGTGAAAAAGGGCTGCTTCCCCGGGGGAGCGGGAGAACGCGTCGCCCTTAGCGCTGCGCCAACCCCCCTTTACCCTTTTTTTTTTTTTTCTGCGCTGTTTTTGTTTCCCTATCAGAGGGCTTTTTTTTAAGAATTTTGCCCGGGAAAAACCTTTTTTTGCCGTGGGTTTTTTTTTCTGCGCTAAAAATTGCGTTTTAACACACGGGGACCTTTGGTTTAAAAGTCTACCGAAAGCTTTCGCCAGACCCCCATTTATGGGCTAATGGATGGGGGGGGGAAAATTTCCGGGCCAAAAGGGTACGACCGCCCCCACCTTCAGAAACCCGGGCTTTTTTGCTTTTTTAACAGGCGCTTACCTCTAGACCACCGATCCATACAACAAGATCAAACCCACCCCCCCCATTTCAGATGGGTCCCAAATCTCATCACTGGGAAAAAAAACAATCCTTGGGGAAAAGGGGCCCGAACATTTTTTTAAACGTTCTAAAAACCCTCCCCCCCCCATCAACGACGAAACTATTTTAAAGCCTCCCAAAAAGTTGCAGTCGACGAGACGAAGAGTGCCATACCAAACCCTTTTAGGAGATCCCGAAAGCAATTCGCCGCTGTCCAGTGGTAAAAACACCCGGGAAAAAGACTCAATCCCAGCTGAAAATTACAAAGGGGTGGCGAGCACTGAAATGAAAAAATTTTATGGCTCTTTTCCCAAATGTATGGCAGCATGAGACACTTTCCCCAAAACTTTCCAAAAAATGCCTCCATCTTTTCATTAACCAAAAAAAGAAGGAAAACCCCCAGGCCTGTGACCCCACCGAGGAATATCCCTGCTGCCATCGCAGGGAAAGGGCCCGGGCCCGAGTACTGCTGAAAGGCTCATGGGCCCCCTTTTAGCAAGCCTTCTTCCAGAGGGGTCAATTGGGGTTCCGGGAAAAATCGGGCACTATCGACATGGGTTTTTTGTGCCCCGCAGCCCAAGAGGGAATTTTCGGAAAAAAACACTGACCCCCTACTTTCCCCCTTTTTTATCTGGGCCCAAGGCCTTTGTACTGTTAAAACAGGGGAGGGTCTAAGGGAATCATGGCGAAAATAAAAGGCTGGGCCCCCAAAATTCATTTGCCCAAAGCGTCAGCTCCATGATGGTTTTGGGTGGCCAGAGTTTCAAGACCAAAAGGGAGGCCCCGGGAAACCCCTTTCCCCGTCACCAACGGAGGAAGCAGGGCTGTGTTCTTTTCTCCCACCCTGTTCAGCTTTAAGTTTTGGGAATGCTTTTCAGATGCTTCAGAGATTGGGGTTTGGGGGTCAGCTTTAGGTACAGGTATGAAAGGGGCATCTTCAATTTTCAGGTGGCTTCGAGCAAAAAACCCAAGGGTTTAAAAGATCTCAAACACGACTTCCCCCTTTGCTGAAGATTGCGGCCCCCAATGCTGCTTTGAAACCGAATGCAAGAACCCGTGTTTCACAAGTTCTCTGTTTCTTGCGACAACTTTGGTTTGACAATCGTACCAAAAAAGAGAGGTAATGCACCAAAACCCGCCCCAGGGGAAACCCTACTTGAACCAAAAAATCTCCGGGAAAAAAGGGCATAAAACTCAAAACAGTGGGGCAAAATTTTCTTATCTTGGCATACCCTCTCCCCCACATTTCCCTTGATGATGAGGGCAAAAACCCGACTGCCAAAGGGAAGCGTGCCCTTTTGGGAGACCCTTTGAAAGAATGTTGGGACAGGAGAGGCATCTCAAAAGAAACCAAATCAAGGTCCCACAAAGCGGTAGTGTCACCCCCTGCTCTATGGCTCGGTCATGGACGTTTTACCAAAGCCCTGCTAAAAAGCTGAACCAAATTCCACAACCCGTTTGAGAAAACTGTTTGGCCCTCAAGTGGGAGGACAAAATCCCCAAAACTGAGGTGCTAAATAGAGAAACCTTCCCGCATCCACAACCATCCTGAAACAGGGGGGGGCCCCTTCGCTGGGGAGCCCTGTAGTTTTTGCCCTGCCGACCCTGGTCCCCAAGAAAATTCTGTTTGGGGGAATTCGCATGAAAACGCTCCAGGGAGGCCCGAAGAAAGCTTCAAAAGGGCCCTTTTGAAGCCTCACGGGAAAGGCCCTTCCACCAAAATTTAGATAAAAAACCAAAGGGGCAGCAGCAATGGAGAGGCCACATGGCGGCGCTGAAAGCGTGGGCCAAGGCCCCCAAAGCAAAAAAGAAAAACGACAGCGGGGCAAAAGCGGCAAAACAGGAAAGATAGAGCCCCCAAGTTCCAAAAGCAGCCACTATACCCCGTCCATACGCTCCCAAAAACTTTTCCCAAACAAAGGATTGGCCAAATAAAAAATCTTCGACCCCCAGAAATGGACCCTCGCAATCCCAAAGGGTGAATTGAAAGGTATAAACGATTTCCCCATGGACGACGAAGAAAACTTCCCCCACTATTACTTTTTGTATGAGATGATTATGCCCCCCCTCTCTCTCCCCCTCTCCCCCTCCCCCTCTCTCTCTCCTCTCTCTTCTCAGTATCTACGACACTTAATACTATCACACACCTATCATACTTTTTGCTGGTGTTATCTGTATTCCCCCTTCTATGGGGCCATAGCGTTTCTGAATAAACATTTGTGAGTTATTGGCCTTTGCACCGGATGGCAGCAGGGTGTGTCTCTCTGTGTTTGAGTGTTGTTTTTGTGCTTTTTTCTCGGTTCAGCAAAACAAATGTTATATCTACGTGTTTGTGATTCCATGTGTATTGACTGGTCAGATTGGTTTTCCTTAATATTATTTACTTTTCGAATTACTTTAATTCATAATTTTCATTTTCTGATAAATTTTTGAAGATTCAACTGACTGTATGATTTGTGTTTAACTGACATTGCTGGTCCTTGTGACCCATTTCACTGTAACCCTGCTGCCAATTGAAAAATTGAACTTGAAAAACGAACTCGGATCTCCCCCACCACAACTACCCAGTGTTCCTCCTTCCACCGATATGACACAAACTGCTGAAGACTTGAGAGCTTTGCTCTCACATGGGTTTTACAACATACCATACAACTTAAACAACGCATTTCAACCTTAGGAATCAACCGCCGCAAAACTAGACGAGGTACCCGTGCCGGCAGACATCATAGCCTGCGGCCCCCTACATCCGTCTCCATCCTCATTTCTGACGTCACTACCGCTACCACTGTAACCAAGGACAACACTGCTTCGCTTCCCTCTGATCCACCTGCTTCTTCCTGTGTTTATGACTTTGATAAAACGTGTTCTGATAATGTGTATCATGGTGTGTATGAAACTGTAACCCCCCAAATTTCCCCAGTTCTTTCACCAGCTTCTACACCTGACACATGGTACACCCATGACATTCTGGTCGCAAAGCGCAAATGCAGGCAACTAGAGCGGCAGTGGCGAAAATAAAAAACGGAAATTAATAAGCAGCTCTTTCGAAAACAAGTAAACAAAGTCAGATATTTAATTCTTTCAGAAAAAAACAAAGTATTACTCTTCTCAAGTTCTTGATGCCACGTCTATGAAATCTCTCTTTTCCCTCACATCTACTCTTCTTGGATCTGTAAAGGCAAGCCCTCTGCCTTCCATCCACAACCACTCTGAACTTCCTTCTATATTTTCTGCATTCTTTTCTGAAAAAGTCTATAACATTCGCTCCAAACTGGATCAGACTCCTTTCCAGCCTGTACTTCCTGATCCCCATATCTCTGGCACTCCTCTCCATTTCTTTCATCCGACAAGTGAGAAAGAAATCATGACAATTCTGAAAGAAATGACCGGAAAATCATGTGATCTTGATCACATACCTGCTTCTCTTTTCACACAGTGCCTACCACAACTTATACCCACTATCACGAAAATAGTAAACTCATCTCTTGTTTCAGGAAATGTTCCATCAGCTCTCAAAACTGCTATAGTCACACCTCCACTCAAAAAGCATGACCTTGACCCTAACATTCTGAAGAATTATGGACCTGTTTCCAATCTACCTTTTATTTCTGAAGTCCTTGAAAAAGTAGTTCTCAAACAGCTCAACAACCACCTTCTCTCCAACAATCTTCTTCCTGAGTTTCAGTCTGCCTATCGCGTCAACCACAGTACTGAAACCACCCTAGTTCACACCTTAAACACGCTTCTACTCGCTTCTGACTCAGGGAAAATCTCACTTCTCACTCTATTCGACTTATCAGCAGCTTCGATACTATTGGCCACTCAATTCTCTCTCCGTCTTCAAAAAACGTTCGGTGTTACTGACACAGCCCTCACCTGGTTTAATTCATACCTTACTGACCGATTCCAGACAGTTGCAGTAAACAAAATTCAATCAATACTTGCCAAACTGGAATGCGGAGTCCCACAGGGATCAGTTCTAGGCCCAGTTCTTTTCACTCTTTACACTGCCCCACTGTCACATATAATAAACCGTCATCAAATCAACCATCCTTTTTACGCAGATGACTCTCAGATTCAAAGCAGTGTTACTCCTGAAAATCTGCCTTCTCTCCTGACAAATATAGCCCACTGCTTTGAAGATATTCAAAACTGGATGACACAAAACAATTTACGGCTAAATGAAGATGAAACCGAAGCAATGCTCGTAGGGACCAAACACAAACTCACTTCCATTACAACAGCTTCAATAGAACTTGGCAATACATCAGTCCCTCTATCCATTGCTGTGAAGTATCTAGGTGTTGTTATCGACAACACACTCTCTATGCAAACATTCATCACCCAGACCTGTCAGTCGTGCTACTATCAATTACGGCGTATTAGTGCAATTCGAAAGTACCTGTCCACAGATGCAACAGCCAAACTTGTCACTTCTCTCATTCTTTCACGGCTGCATCATTACAATTCTCTTTTGTCTGGTCTGTCAGCATCATCTATCCACTCCGTTCAACGTATTAAAACTCCGCAGCTCGACTAGTTCTCAGAAAGAAGAAATCGGAGCACATTACCCCTCTCTTGCGATCTCTCCACTGGCTGCCTGTGCCACAGAGAGTAAATTATAAGATCAGTACCCTCTTTACAAATGTCTCCACAAAACTGCACCCTCCTACCTCTGTGAATGTCTTAACCTGTACACTCCTTCACGTTCCCTCCGCTCTACTGCAGATACCTTGTGCCTACGAATACCTAGATTCAACCAATCCACTGTTGGCCGCCGCTCTTTCTCTATTTCGGGTCCATCGACCTGGAATGAGCTCCCTCTCTCTCTTCGCCAGAAACCTAGTTATGACACTTTTCAATCCAGCCTCAAGACATATTTATTTCAAACCTAAGATTTCCCCCCTCCTGCTTCATATCAGAGCTATCCCACCTTCACTAACCCATGTCCTATCACCCTGCTAAAGTATACGACCTGTGTGAGTGTGTGTGTGTGTGTGCTTTTGTAAAACATTTGACTATTGAAAATTTTTTACATAGATTTTGTCTGCAGCGCACTATGTTTGTAAATATCTGTTTGTTTAAACTATTGATCATTTATCATTGATTGCATGACTGTGTAAGATTAGGTTGAATGCATGCGCTTTGATTTGTCTTTTCAAGATATTGCGCTATATAAGTTCCATGTATTATTATTATTATTATTATTATTATTATTATTATTATTATTATTATCTGTCTATCTACCTATTATCTATCTATCTGTCTATCTATCTGTCTATCTTTCTATTATCTATCTACCTATCTATCTGTCTATCTATCTATCTACCTATCTACCTATTACCTATCTTTCTATCTATCTACCTATCTACCTATTATCTCTCTATCTACTTACTACCTATCTACTTACTACCTATCTACCTACCTATTGCCTACCTATCTATCTATCTATCTATCTATCTGTCTGTCTATCTATCTATCTGTCTATCTATCTATCTATCTATTATCTATCTATCTATCTGTCTGTCTATCTCTCCATTATCTATCTACCTATCTACCTATTATCTATCTATCTACCTATCTACCTATTATCTCTCTATCTACTTACTACCTATCTACCTACCTATTGTCTATCTATCTATCTATTTATCTATCTACCTATTATCTATCTATCTACCTATTATCTATCTATCTATCTATCTATTATCTATCTATCTACCTATTATCTATCTACCTATTATCTATCTATCTATCTATTATCTATCTATCTATCTGTCTATCTATCTATATATCTATCTACCTATTATCTATTTATCTATCTATCTACCTATTATCTATCTATCTATCTATTATCTATCCCTCTATATATTATCTATCTACCAATTATCTATCTATCTATCTGTCTATCTATCTATCTATTATCTATCTACCTATCTATCTGTCTATCTATCTATCTACTTATGTATCTATCATCTATCTATCTATATACCTATTATCTATCTATCTATCTACCTATTATCTATCTATCTATCTATATATCTATCTATCTATCTATTATCTATCTATCTATCTGTCTATCTATCTATCTATCTATCTACCTATGTAACTATTATCTATCTATCTACCTATCTACCTATTATCTATCTACCTATTATCTACCTATCTATCTATCTATCTGTCTATCTATCTATTTATCTGTCTATCTATCTATCTATTAGCTATCTATCTATCTATCTATCTAATTGTCTATCTATCTATCTGTCTGTCTATCTATCTATCTTCATTCCAATGATCTCCTTCCCCCATTTCAATCTGCCTATCGCCCCAACCACAGCACCGAAACCACCCTAGTCCATACTTTAGATACACTTCTACTTGCTTCTGATGCAGGAAAAATCTCCCTCCTCACTCTTCTTGACTTATCTGCAGCCTTCGACACTATAGATCACATCAATTCTTCTTTCTCGCCTCCAAAATACGTTTGGTATTAATGGCACAGCCCTCACCTGGTTTACTTCATACCTCACAGACAGATTCCAGAAAGTTATTGTAAACAAAATTCAATCAAAATCTGTAAAAATGGAATGTGGAGTCCCACAGGGATCAGTCCTGGGCCCCGTTCTCTTTACTCTCTACACTGCTCCACTCTCACATATAATAAACAACCACCATATTGATCATCATTTCTATGCCGATGACACTCAGCTTCACTGCAGTGATACTGTTGAAAACTTGCCTTCCCTCCTGACAAATATGTCCTACTGACTTCAAGACATTCAAACTGGATGACTCAGAACAAGTTACAACTTAATGCCGATAAAACCGAAGCCATGATCATAGGGACCCAACATAAACTTTCCTCCATCACAACAACATCAATAGAAATCGGCAATGCATCAAATCCTTTGTCCAACTCTGTGAAGTATTTAGGTGTAGTTCTTGACAACACACTCTCTATGAAAAAATTAATCACCTAGACCTGCCAGTCTTGCTACTATCAATTACGGCGCATAAGCGCGATTCGCAAGTATCTGTCCACTGATGTAACTTCCAAGCTCGTCACATCTCTCATTCTTTCACGTTTAGACTACTGTAATTCTCTTTTGGTTGACCTACCAGCATCATCCATCCACTCTCCTTCAACGCATACAAAACTCTGCAGCTCGACTGGTCCTAAGAAAGAAAAAATCCGAACACACACTCCTCTTCTGCGATCTCTTCACTGGCTGCCAGTCTCACAAAGACTGGAGTATAAAATCAATACCCTCTGTTTCAAATGTCTCCACAAATCTGCACCTTCTTATCTCTGTAACTGTCTTCACTTGTACACTCCGTCCCGTTCCCTTCGTTCAGCCCGCAGATACTTTGTGCTTTCGAACACCCAGATTCAAACTTACCACTGTTGGCTGTCGATCTTTTTCTGTTTCTGGTCCGTCCACGTGGAATGACCTCCCTCTTTCACTTCGCCAAAAACCTTCACTGATACCTTCAAATCCAGCCTCAAAACACACTTATTTCCTACCTGACACTTTTCCCTCATATCCGTCTCTACTCTTTCAACAGCATCCTTCATCTCCTAAGTGTGTTTGCGGTGTGTGTGTGTGTGTGTGTGTGTGTGTGTGTGTGTGTGTGTGTGTGTGTGGTGTGTGTGGTGTGTGTGTGCGTGTGTGTGTGTGTGTATACATACACGTGCATAAATTTGAAATATGTTCTTTATTATATTTGAGGAAAGTTGCATGCGCGTAAATGATTTGAGTGCAAGCGCTTCGATTTGTTTGTTTTACAAGACTCGGCGCTATATAAATTCCATATATTATTATTATTATTATTATTATTATCTATCTATCTACCTATTATCTATCTATCTATCTATCTATCTACCTATTATCTATCTATCTACCTATTATCTATCTATCTATCTATTATCTATCTACCAATTATCTATCTATCTATCTGTCTATTTATCTATCTATCTATCTATCTATCTGACTGTCTGTCCGTCTATCTATCTATCTATCTGTCTATCTATCTATCTGTCTGTCTGTCTGTCCGTCTATCTATCTATCTATCTATCTATCTATCTATCTATCTATCTATCTATCTATGTATGTATGTATGTATGTATGTATCTATCTATCTGTCTGTCTGTCTGTTTGTCTATCTATATGTCTATCTATGTATGTATGTATGTATGTATGTATGTATGTATGTATCTATCTGTCTGTCTATCTATCTGTCTGTCCGTCTATCTATCTATCTATCTATCTATCTATCTATCTATCTATCTATCTGTCTGTCTGTCTGTCTGGCTCTATAATAATAATAATAATAATAATAATAATAATAATAAATGGAACTTATATAGCGCTATATCTTGCAAAGACAAATCAAAGCGCATGCATTCAACCTATTCTTACTCAGCCATGCAATCAATGATAAATAATCAATAGTTTAAACAGATATTTACAAACATGGTGCGCTACAGACAAAATCTATGAAATAAAATTTCAATAATCAAATGTTTTTCAAAAGATCACACACACACACACCTTCACACAGGTCGTATACTTTAGCAGGGTGATAGGACATGGGTTAGTGAAGGTGGGATAGCTCTGATATGAAACAGGAGGGGAGAAATCTTTATCATCATCATCATCAGTCCCGTGACCTTGGCGGTCGTGGAGGAGACACGAAAGACGACGCTGTGGTAAGCCTCCTCCATCCATCTCGGTCCTCGGCTCTGCGCAGTAGTGCCGAGTCATTCATCCTGGTCTATTCTCTGATGTTGTCCATCCATGACTTGTTCTGTCTTCCCCTCTTTCTGCCACCTTCGAGTGTTCCCTGCAGTACTGTTTTTGGCAGAGTGTTGTGGCGGGTGACGTGGCCGAACCATGTCAGCTTTTTCTTCTTGACGATGTGAGAAGGGGTTCCTGTGGACCTGCCAGCCGTGTTATTTGGCTCTTGACAAATTCATTGGTCTTTCGTTCTCTCCAGGATATGCCCAGCAGTTTTCTATGGCATTTTGTTTCAAATGACTGGATTCGCTTTGCTGTTTCAGCAGTCAATGTCCAGGTCTCACTTCCGTACAGCAGGATATTCTGAATTAGGGCTTTGTAGAGCTTTAGTTTGATTGAGAAACTGATCTCTTTACTTTTCCATATGGTGGTGAGTTTTGTCATGGAAGATGTTGCCATGGGCTATTCTGACTTTGATTTCTGTCGTCGATCGCCCGTCCTTTGTGAGTGTAGCGCCAAGGTATTTAAAAGCGTCTACCTCCTCCAGTTGCTGGCCGTTCATGTAAATTTTAGCAGTGGCTTTGCTCGTGCTGTTCACAAGTACTTTACTTTTCTCCGAGCTCACCTCCATTCCATATGCTCCAGCTCTGTTCTCAAGTCTGGTCGTAAGATCTTGCAGCTCTGTGTTACTTCAGCCCATGAGGTCAATGTCATCGGCAAACCGCAAGTTGTTGAGGGGTCTGCCGCCAATGGAGATGGTAGAGTGGAAGTCATGGAGGGTCTCTCTCATAATGTTTTCCAAGAACAGATTAAACAGGACTGGAGATAACAGGCATCCTTGTCGGACCCCAACTGTGGTTTTGAAGTAGTCTCCGACCTGATTGTTCAGAAGGGCTGCACTGCTTGCGGTGTTGTATAGTGCTTGAATGGTTTGCACTAGTCCTTCAATGCCAAACATTCTGAGGACCTGCCACAGGCCTTCGTGCCATACTCTGTCGAAAGCCTTCTTGAAGTCGAAATATCTTTGAGCATGATCTTGCTGGCGTGGCTGATGAGGCTGATTGTTCTATAGTTTTGGCATTGGCGTAAATTCCCCTTCTTGGGCAGAGGTATGATGAGTGATTGTATCCATTCTGTTGGCCACTGTTTTGTCTCCCAAATCTTCTGACAGATAGCTGTAACATGTGTGATAACTGTTTCGCCACCATGCTTGAGCAGCTATGCTGGTATGTTGTCTGCTCCTGGGGACTTTCCTACTGGTGAACTGCGGATGGCTTCTTCCACTTCTTCCCTCAGTATAGGTAATGGCAAGGGTACTCTTGATGTTGCTACTTCCTCTTCTATTATGCTCTTGTCAGGTTAGATTGGGTAGTTGTATAGTTCTTGACAATACTCAGACCACCTGTTCAATGCAGCTGAGCTTTCTGTGAGGAGGTTTCCGGAGCTGTCTTCAATGACTGATGATTTGGTTTGAAGTGGTTTTGTGAGTTTCTTCAGGGTGTCGTATGCCTTTTTACTGTTGCCCACTTTCATGCTTTTTGCGATCTCATCACATTGATCACTGATCCACTTCTCTCTGGGAAATCTTAGGCTTGAAATAGATGTCTTGAGGCTGGATTTAATAGTATCATAACTAGGTTTCTGGCGAAGAGAGAGAGGGAGCTCATTCCAGGTCGATGGACCCGAAATAGAGAAAGAGCGGCAGCCAACAGTGGATTGGTTGAATCTAGGTATTCGTAGGCACAAGGTATCTGCCGCAGAGCGGAGGGAACGTGACGGAGTACAGGTTAAGATATTCACAGAGGTAGGAGGGTGCAGTTTTGTGGAGACATTTGTAACAGAGGGTAACATATATATATGAATATATCGTCATCGTCGTCATCGTCATCATCATCATCGTCATCCTCATCACCCCCACCACTGCCACTTTGTCCCTTTGGTGACCAGGTACGGGATGCCAGTGTGCTGAGCAGTCACCGGTCGCGGAAGCAGGTGATCAAGATGCTGGTGGGCGTGGTGGTCCTCTTCTTCGTCAGCCTACTGCCCGTGCGCTGCGTCATCCTGTGGCAGGTCTTCACGCCCGAGGTGCACATCCGCAGCCTGGGCCCCGAGCACTACTACAACTGGATGTGGGTCAGCCGCCTGCTGGTGTACGCCAACTCTGCCGGCAACCCCGTCATCTACTCTCTGCTGTCCTCCAGTTTCCAACAGGCCTGCTGCCGACTGCTGACCGGCCGCCGCCATGCCCCCCTCCACCTCACCTGCCGTGCCTCGCAGTCCTCACACCGGGGGTCTGTGTCCAGGTACAGAGAGACAGAGAGAGAGAGAGATACAGAGACACAGAGAGAGACAGAGAGAGAGAGAAAGAGACAGAGACAGAGAGAGAGAGAAAAGAGACAGAGAGAGAGAGAAAGAGACAGAGACAGAGAGAGACAAGAGAGAGAGACAGAGACAGCAGACAGAGAGAGAGAGACGAGACAGAGACAGAGAGAGACAGAGACAGAGAGAGACAGAGACAGAGAGGGAGACAAGACAGAGACAGAGAACAGAGAGAGACAGAGAAGAAGAGAGACAGAGAGAAGAGACAGAGAGAGAGACAGAGACAGAGAGAAGACAGAGAGACACAGAGAGAGAGAGACAGCAGAGAGAGAGAAGAGACAGAAGAGAGACAGTAGACAGACAGAGAACAGACAAGACAGAGAGAGACAGAGACAAGAGAGACAAGGGAGAGACAGAGACAGAGAGAGACAGACAGAGAGACAGAAGACTAAGACAGAGACAGAGACAGACACAGAAGAGACAGAGACAGAGACAGTACAGAGAAGAGACAAAGAGACAGACAGAGTGAGAACAGAACAGACAGACAGACAGAGAGAGAGAAGACAGAACAAAGAAGACAAACAGACAGACAGACAGACAGACAGACAGACTAGGTTAGCCTGGATGGTGAAACTGATGCGCATTGAGCTCTGATCTGCTGACCCGGGTTCAAATCCCATTCATGGGGCTATTTTCACCTGGAGTTAACATCAGTCCCGTGTGCAAACGCACGCAGAACATCTTGAGCAAACGTTAAAACCTAATCAGCTTTTTGGAAGAGTAGGCCATTGTGTGCCGGTGGGAACAGATGACAAAAATTGCAAAACTGCATACACACGGGGACTGATGAAAAAAGCACATGAGCGCTTATTCCATTATCCTCGAAATAAAAGAGTAAAATAAATAAAATTTTAAAAATGGAGAAAAAAAAAGATGGAAACATTTCGACTGACAAGCAGATTGACAGGCGGAGAGAGAGACAGAGAAGTAGAGAGACAGCTGTTGCCGTTGTAGAATGTGGTTTGGGTTCGATATGCCATCTGCATGTGGATGAACATCACATTAGAAAAATCACTCCTCACTCAGTCCCATGTCCCAAAGGACGTAGGGGGGACATGAGAGAAGACGCAACAGAGATCTTTTTCCATGCTTCACGATCCTGTGTGGCTCGTAGAAGGCGTTGCAGGGGTTTGGCGGTCCAGTCTTTGATGTTGTCAACCCATGATTTCTTTTGGCCGCCTCTTCTTCTCTTGCCTTCAACCGTTCCCTGCAAGATGGTTTTTGCTAAGGTGTTGTGTCTTGTGGTGTGACCAAACCACATCAGTTTTCTCCTCTTTATTGTGGAGAGCAGAGGTTCTTGGGGGCCCACACGCTTTTTGATTTCTTCTTTCACATAGTTGGTCTTGTGTTCTTTGTATGATATTTTGAGGAGTCTTCTGTGGCACTTGTTCTCGAATGCTTGGATTCTCCTCATTAGCTCTGCTGACAGAGTCCATGATTCACAGCCATATAGGAGGATAGATATCACGAGGGAATTGTAGAGGTGATATTTGGTGCAGAAGCTGATGTTGTTGCTTCTGATGATCCTCTCGAGTCTGGCTAGAGCAGATGTTGCTGTTGCAATGCGAGCTTTCACTTCATTGTTTGATGTGCCATCTTTTGTTAGGATGGAGTCTAAGTATTTGAATTGGCTCACCTCTTCCAGTATTTCTCCATTCATCTTTTATTTCCGTGCTGTCATTACTAGCGCTGTTGACCATGATCTTTGATTTCTCTGTACTGACCTCGATGCCGTATGCGCTCGCTCGATCTGATAGACTATCTGTGAGGTTTTGCAGTTCTTGTTTGCTGCCACCCATGAGGTCAATCTCATCTGCAAATCTGAGGTTGCAAAGGGGTCTTCCACCAATGGAGATGGAAGTGTGGTGGTTTTGCAGTGTCTCTGTCATGATGTTTTCGAGGAAGAGGTTGAAAAGTACAGGTGAGAGAAGGCAGCCCTGACGGACCCCAACCGTGGTCTTGAAGAACTCGCCCATGTGATTGTTCATGAAAACTGCACTTCTTGCGTTCTCGTACAGTGCCTTGATGACAGACAGTAAAGCTATATAACTTTTCTCCTGGTGTGCCAGTTCATGCTTCTAGTCAAGAAACATGAAGAGAAGCTGGTGTCTTACCAAAAGATAATTTTTAAGAACTGTCAATTGCAAAATGTATCATCAGAAGTAGCTAATTGGAAAATGTTGTATACATGGAAATAGCAGAATAGTCTGAGTTTGGTTTCCCTAAAAGAGCAACCTCTATTTGATCTAAAAACAATTGCTGCTTATACTTCTGAGTTATTCAAGGAGTGATAATTAGTCCAGCAGATGCAGCTATAAAACTACCTTTTTCACCCATCTCATGAAGGAAGTTACTTAGAACAACTTATGACATCAACTAAATTGTTATTTGAAAGGGTAAAAATGTCAATATTTTAACATCTTCCATAGGAGCACACACTGATCATCAGTACAAATACTTCCTTCAAATCAAATCTATACACACGGATCAGTGACAGAAAACATATATGTAGGTGCTGTCTTTGTAAACCCCTACTGCTGAACTTCTTGCCATTTTAAAATGTGTACACTTTTTGTTGAACCTTTCAAAAATCCCTTTTAAAGTTGTACTTTTTGTTGAGGCAAAGTCAGTATTAGATGTCCTATAGTCTTTTGATTAGATACGAGTCCTGACATGCTCATTGAAGTCTGTCAAGTCAAGTCAAGTCAAAACCACTTTAATCATCCCATGAGGGGTAATTACAATATTGACAGACAGATTGATAGGCATCAAGATCTCAAAAAAAAAAAAAATATTTAAAAATAAAATTTTGTCACGAACACACACCCCACACACAAACACACACGCGCGCGTGCGCACACACACATACACACATGCACGCGCGCGCGCACACACACACACACACACGCACGCACATACACACACCACACCCCCAAACACATCAAAAACCAAAAAATTTGTTTAACACACATTTTAAATTTAAAAAAATTGACAAAAGACATAAAAACTTATTATTTACGCACGCACATACATCACAGGTACAAACATACGTACGTGCATGTGCGAACACACCCACGCACACCCACACACATACACCAATGTATAAATTCAATGTTTTAAAGACCATTGACTAGAAGACAGACTTATTTCACACACACATAATTATGTATTGATTACTCTCATAACAATGACAATCAGGCAAGTAATTCAGAGAAATTTAAAAACTAGGTAGTCAACATCATTGTTATTTCAGAATTCGAATGCTTACTGGCACAAAAGAATTCCTTTTTCTGTTTGTTTTGCTGATGGGGCAATGAAAATGGCGTTATGAAGGCAACAACTGAAATTCTGGAAACAAAGCATGGGTGGGAAGAACGACATGAGATCTCTTTGTTCTTTTCCAATTATTTTTCAGCAGATTCTTACAATTCTCTGCAGGCCAATCTCGTTTTTAACACTAAGGTTATTGTACCAACAAATGAAAGCAAAACTTAGAACACTCTCAATGTAAGACTTACAAAACAAGGAAAGAATCTTTTTGTCTACAAAAAATGAGTTCAGTTTCCTCAGAAAATAGACATGTTGTTGACTCTTTTTGACAATAGCGTCAGTGTTAACGTCCCAGTTAAACTTGTGGTCAAAAACAGTTCCCAGATACTTATAGTTCGAAACGTTTCAACTTCCTGATTATGGATAATAATATTCTTAGGAATATGCCCTGATGTTCTGAAGTCGATAGGCAGATCTTTAGTTTTAGAAACATTTAGCTCTAAATAGGCCTCGTCACACCAGTGTACGAACTCGGTGAGGGCTGGACCATGGTCTGAGACTGATCCGGATAAGAGAGATAACAGAGCACTGTCGTCAGCGAACTTTACCAGAAAGGAATTTCCATAGCTTGCTTCTGCAATCATCTGTGTATAGAATGTACAGAAGCGGTGAGAGGACGCAACCCTGTGGAGAACCAGTGCAGGTAAATCTAACCAAAGAAGATATTTTGTTGGCAAAAATAACCCAAGGCTTGTTATTGGGGTAAATGGTTATCTCCTTATTTGGAATGACACAACTAACACAAAATGAAATATAAGAAATAATAACATAAGTGAGCTCATTCAGATCTGAACACACATTATAAAACATATCCCAGTCAGTGCAATCAAAGCAGCCTTGCAGACTAGCTATACTATCAGCAGTCCATTTTTTCATGGTCCTGACTATGAGCTGAAGGTGCTGAGACACTGACTGGTACATGGGTGCAAGAAGAACGTAGTTGTGGTCGGATGATCCCAGGGGAGGCAAAGGCAACGACCTATAGGTGCCTGCTACAGTCCCGTAGCACAAGTCTCTTCGCGTAGGGCAGGTCACATACTGTTCATAGTTCTTCAGCAGTTCACTAAGGGAACAGCTATTGAAATCACCCAGGATAAACTTAGGGGCATCAGGGGATATAGAATCGAGCACATGGAAGTGATCTAATTAGATGTCCTATAGATAGCCTCGCTATTAGATGTCTTATAGTCTTTTGATTTAGATACGAGTCCTGACATGCTCATTGAAGTCTGTCATTTAATTCATTATTTGAGAATCAAACGAACAAATGTAAATTTTTGTTGGGAACATTCCCACTGTGATCTATGGGGTAATAAGTTATCTGACAAATTTGCCAAGTTTGGAGCTCAAAATATAAATGACTCGGAAGAAGAATGATTCCGACCACTTCTCTCTACAGTGGAGTGGTACTAGTTGCCTCCCTTGCGGAACGCACAAGAGCATGACACCGTTTGCTACATAAATAGCACACACCAGCAAATTGTGCGAGGCTATGTGTCCTTGTGGTAGTTCCAAATTCGTCTTTGTGATTGATTGTATAACTTATATAGCCTCCTTACAGAGGCTGTATTCTCCACTGTTCTGATTGTGCTTTGTGGCTCAGAGTTTGCCACAATCATGGAAGGTTATCTAGCCTATCTCAACTTTGTTATGTCTGCATATACGTAATTACTACTTTTCCGGAAAATAGAACTGTCCTTAGCAGAGAGGGAGGGAGGTTGTAGAAAGCAAATACAAGTATAAAGGCAAAAGGAAAAAAAGAGAACTGCTATTTCACTTAAGCTAAGTATGTTGTAATAATAATAAATAATAATAATAAATGGAACTTATATAGCGCTATATCTTGCAAATACAAATCAAAGCGCATGGGCAGTGAAAGAATGCAAAACTTCCAAAGAAGCTGAGAAAAAAAATATATTTGATATAATTTGATTTGATCTAATTCGATCAAAAGAGTGTGGATGAGCTTTCAAGCGCTGGGTAATATAACAAAAATGCCATTTTTTAACCACAAAAGACAGAGTAAATCATATTTCTCAGGTGTTTCCTTCCTAGGGTTTCAAACCATTGAAAGGATTGAACCAAAACGAAGCCCACATTACCGAAAGAAACAGAGCTCCCATTACCCAAGGAACATGCACAGCAGTTGTCACACCACTAAAAAACCAATCTAAAGCATGTATTACCAACCAACAAGCAATTCAAAGCCTGCAGTACCAAAGAAGCAAGCAATTCAAAGCCCGTATTACCAACCAAATAGCAATTCAAAGCCTGCATTTCCAAAGGAACAAGCAATTCAAAACCTGCATTTCCAAAGGAACAAGCAATTAAAAGCCTGCATTTCCAAACAAACAAGCACAGCAAGACTCCCACATCATCAAAACAAACAAACAAACCGAAGCCCACATTTTCTAAGCAACAGGCAAAGCAATTCTCACATTACCAAAACAAGCAATTACAAGCCCATATTACCAAAACAAGCAATTACAAGCCCATATTACCAAAAACAAGCATTTACAAGCCCATATTACCAAAAACAAGCATTTACAAGCCCATATTACCCAAACAAGCATTTACAAGCCCATATTACCAAAACAAGCAATTACAAGCCCATATTACCAAAACAACAAGCACAGCAAAGCGCCCACATTACCAAAGAGGGTCAAACACACACTGCCAACGCAACACACAAACAAAGCCCACATTACCAAAACAACAGAAAAAAACAAAGTCCACATTACCAAGGCAACAAGCACAAAGTTTCTAACATCACCAAAGCAGCAAGCAAAGCACAGTCCACTTCTTAAACACAACAAGCAAAGCATAGCCCACGACACCAAACAACAAGAAAAGCATAGCCCACATCACCAAAGCAACAAACAAAGCATAGTTCACATCACCAAAGAAGCAAACAAAGCATAGTTCACATCACCAAGGCAGCAAACAAAGCATAGTTCACATCATCAAGGCAGCAAACAAAGCATAGTTCGTATCACCAAGGCAGCAAGAAAAACAAAGACCATATCTTCAAAGCAACACAAAGCAACAAGCAAAGCACACATCACCACAACAACAAGCAAAGCCAAGCCCACATCACCACAGCAACAAGCAAAGCCAAGCCCACGTCCCCAAAGCAACAAGCGAAGCATAGTCCACATTACCAAAGCAACAAGCGAAGCATAGTCCACATTACCAAAGCAACAAGCGAAGCAAAGCCCACATCAACATCACCAAAGCAACAAGCCCAGAGGAACCAAAACGAATCACTGTGTCGTTGCTGCTGCTGATGCTGCCTGTGCTGTTACAGGTGGTCAGTGGGGGGCGGACAGCGCGGGGGTGTGATGTCCCCCACCACACCTGCCTCCAGCTTGCGCCTGCTGCCCCTGGACAGTCCCTGCTTCATTGGCCAGCAGGGAGGAGGGGGAGGGGGAGGCAGCAGGAGGAATAGCTGCTGCTGCTGCTGCTGTGCTGCGTCTGTCTTCCCTCACCACATGTGCCTCCTCCCTCTCTCCCGACACTCCCCCCTCCTCCTCCTCCTCCCCCTTGGTGAAGAAGGGCGTGGTCTGCTCTGTGCCTCTGAAAGACCGCTCTTGCACAACACTTCTCTGAGCGCAGGGCGAGGGGGAGAGGAACGTGGTGGTCACTGTGACACCTCCTCCTCCTCCTCCCCCTCCTTCCCCCTGGTGAAGAAATATAATCTGGTTTATGCCCCTTGAAGACGATCCCGTCTGTGAAGTGAAGAGGATGGAGGGTGAGTGAAACAGTGCAGCGAGTAACAGAGGCCCCTCCACCTCCCCCCTCCCCTCCACACCAAGAAAGGTGTCGTATGCTCATTGACTGACACGCTTCCACATCACGTCTCTCTGAACTGAATGGGAAAGGGTGGGTTGATGGAAGGGATGAACAATGAGAGAAGAACAGAACAGAACACTTTTTTCAGAAGGTAAAAGAATAATTACAACTTGTTTTCATACACACCTCAAGGTACAACTTTTCTCATACAATCCTCCGGAAAAAGCAAAGGAACAATTAGGGAGGTACAGAAAAGGGAAACTGGACCCTGGTGAAGAAAGGCATCAGCCTCGCCATGCCTCTTCAGGGCAGTTTTGGACCTCTGTTTTCTGAATGTAAGATAAAAAAAATCACCAACCCAACCCTTCTTAACTCTGCATGCCAGAAAAAAATATTCTTTTATTCTTACATTCAAACAGCTATAGATTATGCATCTACACTGAGGGATATGGCCAGCAATAATTTGTTTAGATTAATAGTGAGGGTGCATAAACTCGTCCTAAAGCTTATCCTAAACAAATCGTCATCTTTAACAGTTGCTGACCATTCAGATATTGATATTCTTCCCCTTAAGTCCAGGCTTCTCTTCAATAAAGGAGTTTTTGATGTATACGATCTTGCATGGAAATGCCCCATCTTTATTACAAAGCATCTTCATTACGAAGCATTTTCAGAGTAAATGATTTTAGACACTCATTTGATCAGTCTACCTCTACCTAAGATCATTCTATTGAAATCAAGCATAGCAGAGTATAGGGCTGGCTGTGGAATAGGCTTCCCTGCAACTAAAACATGAAACTAATCTGAAAAAATTTAAAACAATGTATTATGATATTTTGATACCTTAATACACCATTTATATGGGGTTTCCTTACTTCTTGTTCCTCTCTTTGTCTCTGTCTGTCTGTCTGTCTGTCTGTCTGTCTCTATCTATCTATCTATCTATATCTATCTATCTATCTATCTATCTATCTATCTATCTATCTCCTTTTGTGCATATATTGGTATCCATGTAGTGTGTGTTAACGTTCATCATATGCTTTTGTTTTTATAGCAGGTTTTCTTTTCATTTGAGGGCTGGATGAAAAAAAGTCTTGGAACTTAATCTATTACCCTCGTGAAACAAAATTGCTTTTGTGTTTGCATTTGTGTTTCTCTCTCTCTCTCTCTCTCTCTCTCTCTCTCTCTCTCTCTCCTCTCTCTCTCTCTCTCTCTCTCTCTCTCTCCTCTCTCTCTCTCTCTGTTGTTGGAAGGAGAAGGACAAGGTTATACAAGTACCAACACAAACTCTCCAACATCTCAAAAGCAGGAGAAACCCACACGGGCCACAAGAAAGCGCAGCCAACAACAACAACAACAACAACAACAACCAACAAGCGAGCATGAAACAGCGCCAATCAGTATCACAGACCCAGACAACCATCTCCCACACCCTGCACTCTTTTCTCCTGTCTGCACACTGGCACTAGTGGGTAAAACTAGGCCAGGGCAGGCGCATGAGGGCACACCAACACACACACACACACACGCATACGCGCTCCGGGGTTATCATGACATGTTATACTATAACACTTACAATAATGATAGTATATAATAAAGCACTAAAGTGAATAACATAAATAAATAGAATAAAATAAAACAAAATGTAAAAAAATAAATAAAAAAGAAGGGGTGCACTCTTCTTATTCTATATGGGCAATCAAATCTCTCTCTCTCTCTCTCTCTCTCTCTCTCTCTCCTCTCTCTCTCTTGTCCAATGAGTCCTGGTTTACTGTCACTGTTAAATTCTTGTTCAATATTAGAATGGAGGTGGGGATAAAGCTGTCTTTACCTCGGAGGGTTTTGAGTTCGAGTACTCTATGGCAGGTCCTCAGAATGTTTGGCATTGAAGAAGGACTAGTGCAAACCATTCAAGCACTATACAACACTGCAAGCAGTGCAGTCCTTCTGAGCAATCAGGTCGGAGACTACTTCAAAACCACAGTTGGGGTCCGACAAGGATGCCTGTTATCTCCAGTCCTGTTTAATCTGTTCTTGGAAAACATTATGAGAGAGACCCTCCATGACTTCCACTCTACCATCTCCATTGGCGGCAGACCCCTCAACAACTTGCGGTTTGCCGATGACATTGACCTCATGGGCGGAAGTAACACAGAGCTGCAAGATCTTACGACCAGACTTGAGAACAGAGCTGGAGCATATGGAATGGAGGTGAGCTCGGAGAAAAGTAAAGTACTTGTGAACAGCACGAGCAACGCCACTGCTAAAATTTACATGAACGGCCAGCAACTGGAGGAGGTAGACGCTTTTAAATACCTTGGCGCTACACTCACAAAGGACGGGCGATCGACGATAGAAATCAGAGTCAGACTAGCCATGGCAACATCTTCCATGACAAAACTCACCACCATATGGAAAAGTAAAGAGATCAATTTCCCAATCAAACTAAAGCTCTACAAAGCCGTAATTAAAATATCCTGCTGTACGGAAGTGAAACCTGGATATTGACTGCTGAAACAGCAAAGCGAATCCAGTCATTTGAAACATTATGCCATAGAAAACTGCTGGGCATATCCTGGAGAGAACGAAAGACCAATGAATTTGTCAAGAGCCAAATAACACGGCTGGCAAGGTCCACAGGAACCCCTTCTCACCATCGTCAAGAAGAAAAAGCTGACATGGTTCGGCCACGTCACCCGCCACAACACTCTGCCAAAAACAGTACTGCAGGGAACACTCGAATGTGGCAGAAAGAGGGGAAGACAGAACAAGTCATGGATGGACAACATCAGAGAATGGACCAGGATGAATGACTCGGCACTACTGCGCAGAGCCGAGGACCGAGATGGATGGAGGAGGCTTACCACGGCATCGTCTTTCGTGTCTCCCCCACGACCGCCAAGGTCAGGGGACTGATGATGATGATGACTCTATGGCGTTTTATTGAGAATGAAGGAGTTCAACATATTTAGCAAGCACATGCTTACCATCACTCACGATTTCTTTTGCTCTGTTTTGACAGTTTCATTTGTGCACAACGCACAATTTTACCATAACGTGTTACAGCTCTGTTTAGTATATTTTTGTTTTGATATCAGTGTTTTATACCAATATTGATGATGATGGAGTCTCCCGTCAGATAGAGGGATGAGTAGGCAGGCAGGCAGGCTTATCTGTCAGAATGTATCCTCATATGGGAGAAGAGGCCGATTCTGGATGCACAGCACTTCCCACAGGTGTTGCAAGGGAAAACGAATCCAGAAGTTGAGCCCTGCTTCCTTCGCTAACACTTCTCCAAAAAGGCCACTTCTCTTGTTTTTTAAACGTCTTTATCCACTGGAGCACAGCATCCTCCAGCGAAACGATCAAGGGCATCAGTTTCCTAGTAGCGATGTCTATGCACAGGCTTTAAGGTTTGTCTTCAAGGTGTCCTTGAAGCGCTTGTAGGGTCTTCCAAGTTTTCGGACCCTTTTCCTTTAGCTGGCCATACAATAGCATCCTTGGATCCTCTGTCTGTCATTCGACAACATGTCCTGTCCAGCGTAGCTGGTACTTGATCATAGGCTTTCGAGGGCGGGGCAGGCTGGCTCTTCTCTAGGACCTGGAGGTTGGAGACCCTGTTTTGCCACTTTATTCCGAGAATCTTTCGTAGGCATCTTGGTAAAATTGCTCCAAGCTTTTGAATGTGACGGCAGTACGTCGTCCATGTTTCACAGCAGTACAACAAGGTGGTCAGCACGACAGCTCTGTAATTTTGTTTTTGGGTGCTGAGCCTGATGCCTTTGTTTTTTTCACAGCCTGTTGTAAAGACTGCCGAAGGCAAACTGGCCTGGCGATGCGCACTGTAACTTCTGCATAAAGGGGTTCCATTGCTGCATGGGGAGCTGCCCGGGAGCAAAATTTGTTGACTGACCTGATCTCTGTGTCATCGATCTTAACTGCAGTGGGGGGAAGGCACTGGCTTTTCTGTGAAATAGTTGGTTGTTACATGGACTCGGTCTTTGCTGAGGCTGATGGTGAGTCCAAAGCGCCTGCAGGAGGTAGAGAACCGGTCCATAATGAACTGTTGTCCTCAGGGGTGTGTGCGGCAAACGCGCAATCATCACGAAGAGGAATTCTCTCAACAGTGCTTCAGACACCCGGGAAATCTAGCATGGAGTCACCGCAAGTTGAAAAGTTTGCCATCAGTGCGAAACTGAATGTAGATGCCACTGTCACAGTCTTGGAAGGCGTCAATCAGCATGGCAGAGAAGAGAATAGAGAACAGTGTGGGTACCAGGAAGCAGCCCTGCTTTACTCCATTTACCCCAGGAAATGGATCCGACATGTCAGTATTTTCCTGTGCTCTCTCCTGCATGCCATCGTGGAGTGACGCAATCACTGTATTGGGCCCTCTTTGGGTAACCAAATTTTAGAGGATCTTCCACACCCACGCGGTTCACCGTGTCGAAGGCCTTGGTTAGGTCTACAAAGACCATGGGGAGCCCCATGTTCTGCTCACGGCATTTTTCTTGCAACTGGCGTACTGCAAACACCATGTCACATTTTTCCCTGCCTGAGCGAAACGCACTGTGCTTCGGGGATGACTGTGTTGGAGGCATGGTCCAATCATCTGTTCAGTATAATGCGGTGAAGATTTTCCCGGGCGATGCTAAGAAGAGAGATTCCACGGTGGTTGTCGCAGCATGTTTTGTCTCCCTTCCTTTTTAAATGTGGACAATTGAAGCATCCTTAAATCCTGGGGACCTCCCCTTTCTCCCAGATAGATTGGAACAGGGCGGTCAGCTTTTCCTGTCAGCACCTCGCCTCCACATTGTAGATGTCGGCCTGGATTCCATCCGCTCCTGGTGTTTTTTCCCGATGTTGTCAGCTTCAGGGCTTTCCAGGTCTCGGCCTTTGGGGAGGGCAGCTAGGAGTCACTGACTGGTAGCTGTGGAGGGCTGCAATGCCTCATCAATACAGATGAGTCCCTGTTGAGGAGGGTGTTGACGTGCTCTGCCAGCGTGTAAGGTTGTCTTTCTTTTCTTTCAGGAGGGTGTCTGGTCCAAAGGTTCGAACAGGGATGATCCTGTGGCTCTTGGCCCGTATACAGCTCGAGACCATCATGAAGGTCTTCATGTCATGAGCGTCAGCAGCTGACTGAAGCTCTTCGGACTTTCTTCCCACCAGTTGTTCTTCATCTAAGCAGCCTCTTCTGTACAAGTTGCTTGGGTTTACAAGTACTGGTTCTTCTTCCTCTGGCAGTCTTTATCAGAAATGTGATCCGATGCCGTTTGTGCAGTGTGTTCAGGAGCTTGGAGATCTCAGAGTCATTCCTCGTCAAACCAGTCTTTGTGGCTCCTCTGACAAGCCGAGTGTGTCAGCTGCTGCTGTGTATACAGCGTCTCTAAAGGTGCCCCATAAACTCTTCTACATCATCGATGCAGGGATTTCTTGAGAGCTGCTTGGATTTGCTGCTGTAGTGCGCCCTTGGTGATAGGGAGCGGGGGGATGTTTAGCTTCCTGGGGGTTTCTGCCTGGCTGGGTTGGAGCTTGCGTGGGAAATCTGATGTTCATCTTTTCTGCGTACCAGGCGATGGTCGACCAACAACTGTCCTCCATGCAGCGTGTAATGGAAACATCACCTCTGTCCCTCTGCCGACATAACGTAGTCCAGCTGTGCCACTGCTTCGAGGGGGGTGCATCCCTGTGTCTTGTTTCTTGTCTGCTTGTTGAAAGAGGGTGTAGGATGGTCAGTTCATGCTGCGCGCAGAGCGACAGCAAAAGCAGTCCGTTGGAGTTTTCACTTGCCAGTGCCGTGCCCGTCCTAGGACTTTTGGCCAGGGGGAGAAGTCCACGCCGACAGGGGATTGAAATCCCCGAGGATAAACAGCCTGTCCTTTCTGTCTACCGCTGAGATCGTGCGGCTAAGCTCTCATAGAAAGCTTCTTTGATGTCATCAGGTTGGTCATCGTTTGGGGGATAGCAGCTGATGACTGTGGAAAAGCGATCCTTGGACAGCTTCAGACGTAGGGTCATCAGCCTATCGTTTTTTATCCCACGTGAAGCTGTCAAGCTGTCGTGCAAAAATTTGGTTTTTATTGCAAAGCCCACACCTGAGGTTTTTGGGGTGCCCTCTGGCTTCCCAATGCAGAAGAAGATGTAACCCCCTCCAACTCCTCCAGCTGGGTTTTTTACCAGCAAACCTTGTTTCGCTCAGGCCGGGTATGTTCCACCTGGGAGCGATTTAAACGTTCTAGCAATTTAGTGTACGCCTCCTGGTCTGTCGTTTCTGTCCAAAAGGGTGCGAACATTCCAGGCACCCAATTTCAGGGCATTTCTTTTCTTTTCTTCTTTTTTTTTGACCGCTAGAGTTGGATGTCCAAGTAGGTGTGGTTTCCTACTAGGTACTAAGAGAGGCAGGCTTTGTTTAGGGATCCTTTTATCTCCCCTTCCCCGCGTGGGGAGAGCAGTGCTGTCCCTAAAAAGGGGTGCTCTGACACTGTAGGAGGATACGGGCGCCGCATCTGCCCCAGTCTATGGTGGACGACCATCACCCCACAGCCGCCTGCGTGCAGAGTCGTGACTAGGAACTGCCAGCAGCATCCTCTGCCTGTACCCGTTACCACTTCTCCATCGCCGCAGGGTTTGGGAAAGCTGGGTGTTGATGGGCTAGCGTCATTGTTCCGGCATTAGCCTGGTTGCCTGACCAGCACAGGTGACTTTTTTAAGTGAAGAGGAGTTGTACAGTCCCTTCTCCACTCTCTCGCCTACCGACGCTCAGAGTCCCACAGGTGCAGGTACTGCCACGTGTAGAGTGGTAAGGTAAGTGCAGGTTTTTTCTTCGGAGTTCCAACTCCTAGGAGGACTTCCAGCCAAGGATAAGAGCTCCCCCTGCCCTTTGGTCATCCTCTTCCGCCTTCACAGCCGTTGGGAAAGGTTTCCTCCTCCGCCTGATCCGCCGTTGGGACTTCACATGCGGCAGGTAGTACTGGGTTACATGGTACCAGTAGCAAGGGATAAGCCCGTGACCTGTCCACAACAGACCAGCATATTAAAGAAAAAGAAATGACAGACTCTATGAAGCATCTATAGAAACTTTGCAAAACTTTAACACTGACCTGAAGACTCATGAGATTTTGAAGAAACAAGACAGAGAATACTTTTTATTCATCATATCTGTATTAGCGGTAAAGTTTGATTTATCATCAATGACAGTACCTAAGTATTGTTATATGCAAATATCCTTTAAAAGATCAGATGCTGGCTCTGGTTTGGTGAAAGTCAATTAGCATTTCTTCAGTCTTTTTGACATTCAAGACCAGATAGTTTCTTTTGCACCAGGATGAAAAATCTTCAACTTTTCTACAAATCATAAGATGAGAGTTGGACAGATTTTCAAGAGCAGAATCATCATACATTTCATCAATGGTGTAATATCAGAACCAGTGCAGTCATTAGTATATAGAGCAAATTGGATAGGAGACAGAACAGTGCCTTGATGAGAACCAGTGAATGATGACCTTTTAGGTGATATCGCTTTTATAAATCGGACACACTGTATTCAATTCACCAAAAAGTTAATAACCCAAAGAATGAGGCGAGGACAGACATTCACTAAAAGTAATTTGCGTGCTAGGAGATGGGGCTGGCTGGTATTGAAGGCAGAGGAAAAGTTAATAAAGGGTATGCGACAAAAGAGCCAGGTTTTTCCAGATGAGAGTAGGTATTGTGCAACAAGGTGAGAGTAGCATCATTAGTGTTCCTGTTTGCTTTATAGATAAATTGGAAAGGATCTAGGTTCGAGGATGTGCACGGAAAAGTGCGTTTTAGAATAATACGTATTGTTAAAAAACATGCCATGACTTTTGGGGTAAGAGCACCATGTCTGTAGTCATTTAGAGGCTTTGGTTTCTTGTCACTGGGTACACAACACGTTTTCAAAGATAAAGAAAATAAAACACTAAAAATACGACACAACTGCTCAGCACACACCTTCAACAATTATCCACCAGGACCACCCACATCCACAACTTTCTTCACATGCAATCTCTCAAACACAGATTTAACATCTTTAGCATTAACAGTAAAGTTATCAGTACTAAGATTAGCAGCACAGACTTCTTTTTGTAGATTAGACATAACACATATATGCCAAGAGAGGAGGAATGAGGTGGTACATCTAAAGCAAGGCCGATAGCTGAGCAATATAATGAATGGATTTTTTAAACAAATACTTTGGATCACTGAAAAAGACTTCTTGTCCATCAGACAGTCTTGAGCACACAGAGGACAGTGCAGATGTTCTAACACGGTAATTGCTTGTCCCTGTGCATGTTTCCTGAACACTTTAAAGAAATTAAGAATTTTCTTAGCCTTAGTTGCCAAATAATCCATGTGCTGATTCAGGCTAACTTAGAAGTGAGGTATTCTAAAGAATTAACAGCTTCTCTGTACTGAGATCTTTTCCTTTTATTCGAAAATTTAGTTAGACTTGTGGTTAAACATGGTTATTAAAAATGCAAGATTGGTCTATTTTCAGTGAACAGTGAAAGGCTTACCTAAAAAAGATAACTATTTAGTTTGCCAAGCTCTTATATATATTATAAATAAGTTAAACTTGTGTTTGGGTGTTTTCTTTTTCATTTTAACATCCTTCCACAAGCAAAACCGAAATAAACAAACAGCTTCTTCGTAAACAAATCAACAAAGTTAAAACCTTAATTCGTTCAGCAAAAACAAAGTATTACTCTTCTCAAGTTCTTGATGCCACGTCTATGAAATCTCTCTTTTCCCTCACATCCACGTTTCTTGGATCTGAGAAGGCTAGTCCTCTGCCTTCTATTCACGACCACTCTGAACTTCCTTCTATATTTTCTACTCTTTCTCTGACAAAGTCCGCAAACATTCGCTCCAGTTTGGATCAGACTCCTTTCCAGCCTGCAACTTCTGATCCCCAATTCTCTGGCACTCCTCTCCTTTCCTTTCATCCCGCAAGCGAGAAAGAAATCGAACTTATTCTGAAAGGAATGACTATAAAGTCATGTGATCTTGACCCCATACCTGCTTCTCTTTTTGCACAGTGCCTGCCACAACTTATTCCCACTATTACGGATATAGTAAACTTATCTCTTGTCTCTGGAAATGTTCCTTCAGCTCTAAAAACTGCCATAGTCACACCTCTACTCAAAAAGCATGACCTTGACCCCAACATTCTGAAGAACTATAGACCTGTTTCCAACCTACCTTTTATCTCAAGTCCTTGAAAAAGTAGTTCTAAAACAGCTCAACAACCACCTTCTCTCCAACAGTCTCTCTCTCCTGCGTTTCAGTCTGCCTATCGCGTCAACAACAGCACTGAAACTACCCTTGCCACACCTTAAACACACTTCTACTCGCTTCTGACTCAGGAAAATCTCCCTTCTTACTTACTCGACTTATCTGCGCCTTTGACACTATTGACCACTCATTCTTTCTACCCGTCTTCAAAAATCATTTGGTGTACTGTACAGCCATTACCTGGTTTAGTTCAATACTCTACTGACGGATTCCAGAAAGTCACAGAATAAACAAGATTCAGTCAGTACCTGCAAGATGAATGTGGAGTCCACAGGGATAGTTTCTAGGCCCTGTTCTTTTTACCACACTACAACTACACCACTGTCACATATAATTAACCACCATACACAACCACACTTTTTATGCAATCTCTCCAGATAATCTGTTGAAAATAAAGTACGCAGTTCGTACCACCGTTTGAGAAAATTTTCCCCCATCCATTAGACCATGAGTGGTGGTGGGCGCTAGTCTTTCGGATGGACGATAAACCGAGGTCCCGTGTTTACACGAAAAATTATTTAGCGCACGTACAAAGACACCCACGGCAACAAGAGAAGTTGTCCCTGGCAAAATTCTTAGAAAAAAGCCACTCTGATAGGGAAACAAAATCCCAGTTGCAGACATGTAAAGAAAAAAATGGGTGGCCCTGCGCTTGTGGCGACGCGCTTCCGCTCTCCCCGGGAGAGCATCCCGAATTTCACGGAGAGAAACTGCGGGGACTTCAAGTGGTATGAAATGAAATCTGAGGCTTTTGATGTTTTGGGGCTTTAAAAAGATCAACGCTATATATAATTCCATACCATTATATTATTAATATATTAATTTTTTATTATTATTCTAAGTCAGCGACACTCCTAAAATCTGCTTCCTCTTTACAAAATATAGCCCACTGCTTTCAAGATACCAAAATGGATATACAAACAAATTACGCTAAATGCAGATAAAACAGAACCATGCTTGTAGGACCAAACACAAACTCTCTTCCCATCACAACACTTCATCAACTGGCAATGCATCCAGTCCCTTTATCCACCCTGCTGTAAGTATCTATGTTTCACTTTTGACAAACCCACTCTCTATGCAAAATTCATCACTCAACCTGCCAGTCCTGCACTTCAATCGGCCGTATTAGTGCAATTCGAAAGTACCTGTCTCACAGATGCACATCCAAACTTGTTGCGTCCTCTCATTCTTTCACGTCTGAACATTGCAACTCTGTTGCTGGTCTGCCAGCATCATCAATCCATCCTTACGTATACAAAACTGCAGCTCGTCTAAATCCTCAGAAAAAAAAATCTGAGCACATTACCCCTCTCTTGGGATCTCACAATGCTGACCTTGCCACAAGAGAGGAATATAAGATCAGTACCCTCTGTTACAAATGTCTCCACAAAAACAGCACCCGCCTACCTTCTGTGAATGTCTTCACTTGTACACGCCTTCTCGTTCTCTCCGCTCAGCTGCAGATACCTTGTCCTTACGTAATACCAGACTTCACCAATCCACATCGGCCGTTCGCTTCTTCCTCTATTTCTGGTCCATTGATGGGGAATGATCTCCCCTCTCTCTCCAGCCAAAGCCTTCTTATAAACTTTTAGAATCCAGCTCCATAGACAATTTATTTCAAACCTAAGATTTTCTCTCCAGCCTCATTCTCATAATTTTTTCCCTCCTTCCCACAGCCAAGATTCTATTGCCCTGCCAGGTTTTTGGTGACTGTGTGTGTGTGTGTGTGCGTGTGTGTGTGTGTGCACATTTTGGACTTGATGGAACTGTTGCTTGTCACTGGTTGTATGACTGTGTAAGAATGAGTTGAGTGCAAGCGCTTTGATTTGTCTCTGCAAGATATAGCGCTATATAAATTCCATTTATTATTATTATTATTATATGTCATCAACATATTGTACATTAACAGCACTTCTTGACAAAATAATAGGAAGAACCTACAGCAAAGGGTTGAATGATAAGTGAATTCTGAACCTTGTGATACCATGTCTGTGATCTTCGGGTAGGATAACAATCCCAACTTAAGCTTGAACAATTCCTGCTGAGAGAAAGTGCTTTCTTACCAACTGTGTGGTGTTCTGGTTAATAAAACAAGGAGAAAAACCTGATGCTCAACAAACTCCACAAACAGTTGGTTTCTGTCTAGGTGGCGCTGCTCGCATGGCAACACTCTCTACTAACAGTTTTTTTCACATTGTAATTGCCCTTCTTGAGATGATTATTTTTTACTCGACTTGACTTAACTTGACGTATCTTTATGAAAACAAAGCATGTATACCCATTAATGAGTCGCATGTGTGCTGCCCCATGGCTTGTTAAGCTTTATCAGCAATAGGGTCTAGAGTTTGCTGGTTGTTGTCTCCCAGCAAAGACGACAGTAATCACAGCAATCATTGTCTTCTGTACGTATTTGCTGCAGTTGTTGACAATTTTTTGGAATCCATGCCATGATGATTGGGGTGTTGTTGTTGTTGTTTTCTTCTTGGTTATTATGTTTAGGTTTGTGCCCAGTGGCCTTCCGGCTGTTCCCTTGTCAATGGCTTGAAAGTTGAAGGCAATAAACATTCGCCATTGTCATTGTCTCTTTCCTTTCTGAGCGTTTTGCTTATGAATGTGAATGTCGTGCTTACCGTTTGTATCCTGGTGAAGCTTTATTCATATTCTTTTTTCTGAATCTGATTGCATATGTTGACTGTAATTGAGTTTTAGTGAATGTTTAATTTCAATATCTGATTATTTCGAGTATAACAACTATGTGTACCCTTAATCACGATATGTAGATGTTTATTTTTAAGACTATAGAATAAAATCAGAACGATTGTTCATGGAATAAAAACTCGAGAAATTGTTGCAATAGTCTCTCTCTCTCCTTCGTATACTCTCTCTCTTCTCTCTCATCATCCACTTCTTCTCTCTCTGTTTAGGAAGGGGTGTTGGAAGGGAGTGTTTTGTGGGTTTTTTTTTTCTTGTTTAATTGGTTTTGTTTATCATTTGATTTTTCGATTTTGATTTTTCACTACTTGAATGGGAGTTTTAGTGAATATTTCAATTGTTATTTGAAATGATCTTGTTTGTAAATTTAATTGATTTTATAATTTATGTAACAAGATGTGTACCATTGACAATGTGTAGATGTTTATCTTATCACTTATTAATTTGGTTGTGTTATTTTTCTTGGCTTGTTGTTGTTCTTGTTGTTGTTGTTGTTGTTTGTCTGTTTTTCTCTTTTTTAACCCATCTTTGTTGGTTTGGTTGTTTTTTTTTTCTTTTGTTTGTTTGTTTGGTTAAGGGTTTTCTGGGGGTGGAGGTGGGTTTATTTTTATGGTTTTCTTTATATTTTCTTGCTTTGGGGGGGGGGTTTGTTGGGGGGTGGGGAGCTGTTTGAAAGGGTTATTTCCCCTTGTTTTTTATTGTGAGACTGAAATAGTATTGGGTTATTATTATTAAGATGTATCCCTAACGGGCGGGACTGGATGTAAAAAAGCACATGTGTGCTTATTCAATATCCTCGAAAAAAAAGAAATTTGTCATTGTCATTGCATTGTCAATTGTCTTCTTCCTCTCCTTCTTCTTCTTCTTCTCTTCTTCTTCTTCTCTTCTTCTTCTTCTTCTTCTTTTTCTATGTTGACCCCAATTTTGCTTGGTGTCTCCTTGTTTTTCCCCTTTTCATAACATTTTTTACATTGTTATTGTTGTTGTTTTTTGGGAGGTATTTTTTAGTTTCCTTGTTTATTTGTAGGTTTTATTGGTCAGTTTGTTTACTTTATTGGGTTTCTTTGTCTGATTCTGCTCCTATGTTGTTGATGTCTTAATTATAGACCTGTCTCAAACTTACTCTTTGTCTCTAAAGTACTAGAAAAAGTTGTTCTCAAACAGCTCAACAGTCACCTTCATTCCAATGATCTTCTTCCCCCTTTTCAATCTGCCTATCGCCCCAACCACAGCACCGAAATCACCCTAGTCCACGCTTTAGATACACTTCTATTTGCTTCTGATGCAGGAAAAATCTCCCAGTTAGTGAGACCATCAGCCAACAAGTAAAACAGTACATAGACCTGCTGTCCACAGTCAAGAAAAGGAAGCTCAGATGGTATGGACATGTGACAAGATTAGACGGGCTCTTCAAGACCATACTGCAAGGCACAGTGCAGGGAAAGAGAAGGCAAGGCAGACAGAGGAAGAAATGGGCAGACAACATCACTGAATGGACAGGGAAGAGCTTCTTCATAACCCAGGCACTTGCACACAATCGCCGCAAATGGAGCCAGCTGGTGCAACGTTCGTCACTGCAGTGCCCCCACGACCCCGAGGGGTAATGGGAGCAGATGAGATGAAATGAGATTCAGACATCTCTCTCTCTCTCTCTCTCTCTCTCTCTCTCTCTCTCTCTCTCTCTCTCTCTCTCTCTCTCTCTCTCTTTGAGTTCACTTGTTATTGCTTTTCTTTTTATTCTGTCATACCATTATACTCAAATTCAAAATACATTCGTCACATAGCATGTAGCCAGTTGGTGTATGTTGTATGTATGTGTGCGCGCACGCGCATGTGCGCATGAGCACACGGCATGCGCGCGTGTGTGCATGCTGATGCAATTTGTTATGTCACTATTCTCCCTTAATGCCTATGGGTGATTTCCTTTTCTTTGAAAATAGGACTCTAGTGTACGTGTAGTTTGCTATTGGAACTATTGTTGCCTACGATGATGAATTGGTTGAAGCTTATTCTCCCAGTGTGCCACAATAAGAGGATTGATCTGGTTTGTTTTGTTGATTGTTGGCAGAAAGTTTATTTGGACGGTTGCTTGTTGTTGTTGTTGCCCGTGTGAGTGTATGTGTGTGTGTTCATTTGTGTGTATGTGTGTGAGCCTTTGTGTGTATGTGCGAGCGGCGCGCAAGTGTGCATGCATGCGTGCTTGCGTGTGTGTGGTTAATAGTCTATCAAGAATCTGAACACAGTCTAAGTCTACCTTAGTGGGTACACTGGCAGTCCTAGTTGCAACCCTGCACACAGGCTGCTCAGGCTATTAGGGTCGCTACCTCCTGAATGGAGCAGCGGTAGGTTTCGGCAGCCGTCTGAGCGACTGAGCAGCCTTCTTCAGGAATGCACTGCTCACCTCCTTAGCATGAGGAAGGGGCTAGAAAAGGTGCCCTAAACATTGCCTGCTCCACATCACCCTAGCTAGCTTACCGCAGCTGGCGGGGACCCTGCTCATGCGGTCGAATCATAGTGGAAAAATCAAGAAAAAAGAATAGGATACAGTGTCTGAACCTTGCTAGTTGGAATGTGCGAACACTTCTCGACAGGAACGAGAGCACAAGACCCCAGAGACAACCGCACTTATCGCAAGCAAACTCACCAGATACAACATCGACATTGCTGCCCTTAGTGAGACCAGGCTAGCAGGCGAGGGCGAACTATGCGAACGAGGCACAGGCTACACTTCTTTTGGAATGGACGTGAGCCTGAAGAGAGAAGTGAGGCTGGAGTTGGCTTTGCAGTAAGAACAACGCTTGTTAGCAACCTGGCTGGACCCCCAAAAGGAATGAATGATAGACTTATGACGATGAGACTCCCCTTATCTCATGGGAAGAATTTTGCTACCCTTGTCAGTGCTTATGCTCCCACCATGACAAATCCTGAGAACACCAAGAACAAGTTTTATGAAGGCTTGAATGCTGTTATTGCCTCTGTTCCCAACGCAAACAAGCTCATCATTCTTGGTGACTTCAATGCCAGAGTAGGCTGTGACAGTACCGCGTGGGAAGGTGTAATTGGAAAGCATGGAGTTGGCAACTGCAACAGCAATGGCCTACTGCTCCTCCAGACTTGCGTGGAGCATGACCTACTGATCACAAACACGACTTTCAACCTTCCTACACATAACAGGACATCATGGATGCACCACCGCTCTAGGCACTGGCATCTTATTGACTATGTCATCACCAGGAAGAGGGACAGGCAGGATGTTCGTGTCACAAAGGCCATGTGTGGAGCAGAATGCTGGACAGACCACCGTCTCATCGTCTCAAAGCTCAGGTTGCGTGTCCAGCCCAGGAGACGGCCACAAGGCGTGAAAGCACCTAAACGCCTGATATTCAAAACTGGATGACACAGAACAAATTACAGCTAAATGCAGATAAAACCGAAGCCATGCTCGTAGGGACCAAACACAAACTCTCTTCCATTACAACAGCTTCAATAGAACTAGGCAATACATCAGTCCCTCTATCCACTGCTGTGAAGTATCTAGGTGTTGTTATCGACAACACACTCTCTATGAAAAAATTCATTACTCAGACCTGTCAGTCGCGCTACTATCAATTAAGGCCCTATTAGTGCAATTCGAAAGTACCTGTCCACTGATGCAACAGCCAAACTTGTCACTTCTCTCATTCTTTCACGTCTGGACTATTGTAATTCTCTTTTGTCTGGTCTGCCAGCATCATCTATCCACTCCCTTCAACGTATACAAAACTCCACAGCTCGACTAGTTCTCAGAAAGAAAAAATCGGAGCACATTACCCCTCTCTTGCGATCTCTCCACTGGCTGCCTGTGCCACAGAGAGTAAATTATAAGATCAGTACCCTCTGTTACAAATGTCTCCACAAAACTGCACCCTCCTACCTCTGTGAATGTCTTAACCTGTACACTCCTTCACGTTCCCTCCGCTCTACTGCAGATACCTTGTGTCTACGAATACCTAGATTCAACCAATCCACTGTTGGCCGCAGCTCTTTCTCTATTTCGGGTCCATCGACCTGGAATGAGCTCCCTCTCTCTCTTCGCCAGAAACCTAGTTATGACACTTTTAAATCCAGCCTCAAGACATATTTATTTCAAACCTAAGATTTCCCCCCTCCTGTTTCATATCAGAGCTATTCCACCCTCACTAACCCATGTCCTATCACCTTGCTAAAGTATAGGACCTAAGTGAGTGTGTGAGTGTACTTTTGTAAAACATTTGACTATTAAAATTTTATTTAATACATTTTGTCTGCAGCGCACTATGTTTGTAAATATCTGTTTGTTTAAACTATTGATCATTTGTCATTGATTGCATGACTGTGTAAGATTAGGTTGAATGCATGCGCTTTGATTTGTCTTTTCAAGATTTAGCGCTATATAAGTTCCATGTATTATTATTATTATAATGTCAACAAGATGAAGAACGACACAGTCAAGCGCTCTCTTGCTGCCGCCTTGGAGGAACGCCTAGAGCCCATTGTGCTGGATAGCCAAAACGTGGAATCAGCATGGGGAACACTCCGTGAGATCGTGTATAGCACAGCTATGGAGTGCCTCGGCCCTACTTCCAGGCGACACAGGGACTGGTTTGACGAGAACTGTGAAGAGATCACACAGTTATTGGAAGACAAGCACTGTGCCTATAAAGCCCACCTAAACGACCAAACATCAACAGCAAAGAAAGATGCACTGAGGAACATGCGAAGCACCATCCAGCTAAAGCTGCATCAGATGCAAGACTCCTGGATCAGCAATAAAGCAGATGAGATCCAAGGATATGCTGACAGGAATGACATGAAGAACTTCTATGATGGACTCAAAGAGATCTATGGTCCCACCACATCAAGATCATCACCACCTCTCCTCAGTGCAGATGGGTCTACTCTCATCACTGACAATGACAAGATCCTTGAGAGATGGGCTGAACATTTTGACAATGTTCTAAACTGTCCTTCCACCATCAACGATGAAGCTATTAACCGCCTCTCACAAGTTGCAGTCGACGAGACGATGAGTGCCATACCAACCTTTGAGGAGATCCAGAAAGCAGTTCGCCTGCTGTCCAGTGGTAAAGCACCCGGCGCAGACTCAATCCCAGCTGAGATCTACAAAGGGGGTGGCAGAGCACTGACTGAAAAACTTCATGAGCTCTTCCAAGTTGTATGGCAGCATGAGACACTTCCGCAAGACTTCAAAAATGCCTCCATCATACATCTATACAAGAACAAAGGAAACCGCCAGGCCTGTGACAACCACCAAGGAATATCCCTGCTGTCCATCGCAGGCAAGGTCCTGGCCAGAGTACTGCTGAACCGGCTCATAGTCCACCTTGAGCAAGACCTTCTTCCAGAGAGTCAATGTGGCTTCCGGAAAGATCGCGGCACTATCGACATGGTGTTTGCTGCCAGGCAGCTCCAAGAGAAGTGTCAGGAACAAAACACTGACCTCTACTCCACCTTTGTTGATCTGACCAAGGCCTTTGATACTGTTAGCAGAGAGGGTCTATGGAGAATCATGGCGAAGTACGGCTGCCCAAGAAAATTCATCGCCATCGTACGTCAGTTTCATGATGGTATGCTGGCCAGAGTACAAGACAACAGAGAGGCATCTGAACCCTTCCTAGTCACCAACGGAGTGAAGCAGGGCTGTGTTCTTGCTCCCACCCTGTTCAGCCTCATGTTTTCGGCAATGCTGTCAGATGCGTTCAGAGATTCGGATGTTGTTGTCAGCATCAGGTACAGGTATGATGGATCACTCTTCAATCTCAGGAGGCTTCGAGCAAAAACCAAGGTCTCAACAGATATCATCAATGACTTCCTGTTTGCTAATGATTGCGCCCTCAAAGCTGCTTCTGAAGCCGACATGCAAGACAGTGTTGACAAGTTCTCTGATGCTTGCGACAACTTTGGGTTGACAATCAGTACCAAGTTGACTGAGGTAATGCACCAGCCAGCCCCAGGGTAGCCCTACGTTGAACCAAACATCTCCATAAATGGACATAGACTCAAAGCAGTGGACAAATTTACTTATCTTGGCAGTACCCTCTCCCGCACAGTAGCCATTGATGATGAGGTCAACACCAATCTCGCCAAAGCAAGCGCTGCCTTTGGCAGACTTCGAAAGAATGTGTGGGACAGGAGAGGCATCTCAACAGAAACCAAGATCAAGGTCTACAAAGCGGTAGTGCTCACCACCTTGCTCTATGGCTCAGAGTCATGGACAGTCTACCAACGCCATGCTAAAAAGCTGAACCACTTCCACACCACCTGTTTGAGAAAACTGTTTGGCATCAAGTGGCAGGACAAGATCCCAGACACTGAGGTGCTCACTGGAGCAAACCTTCCCAGCATCCACACCATCCTGATGCAGACCCAGCTTCACTGGGCAGGCCATGTAGTTCGCATGCCAGACCATCGGCTCCCCAAGAAACTTCTGTTTGGCGAACTTCAGCATGGAGAGCGCTCCCAGGGAGGCCAGAAGAAATGCTTCAAGGACACTCTGAAAGCCTCACTGAAAGCCTTCAACATCGAGATAGATTCATGGGAGCAGGCAGCAATGGAGAAGCCACAGTGGAGAGCAGCTGTACACAGTGGCGCCAAGGCCCACGAAGCAAACAAAATTGCGACAGCTGAGCAACGCACCCAAGACAGGAAAGATAGAGCCTCCAAGTCTCCAAAAGCAGCCACTATACCCTGTCCATACTGCTCAAGAACTTTTCAAGCGGGGATTGGCCAAATAAGTCATCTTCGCACCCACAGAAATGGACCCTCCCAATCCCAGGATGAATAGATGGTCATCATCGATCCCAATGGACCAAGAAGAAGTGTGAGCCTTTGTGTGTATATGTGTGTGTGTGTGCGCGCGCGCGCGAGCGGCGCGCGAGTGTGCATGCATGCGTGCTTGCCTGTGTGTGGTTAATATTCTATTAAGAATCTGAACACAGTCTAAAATAATAACACATGCACACATTTTTATGACATAATAGAAATGTTAATCAGAAGTTGTATGATAAAATAAATATAAGTGAAACTAACGCTCTATATTATTAATAATAATGAAAACAGTTAAAATATTACGGTAGCCTTTCCTACGCTTCAAAATGTCCCTTCCTTTTTTTTTAAACCTGAGCTCTGTATCTTCCTTGCTCTTCCCCTCTCCCTTCCTCCACACCTCCCCCCCCCCCCTCCTCTCTCTCACTTTGTGGGTCAGTTCGGATTATTTCTCATCTATTTCTCTACAGAGAAATCACACCAGAGGTAGCAGGCAAGCAAGCATGTGCCAAGCCAGTCAGTGGCGGGAAGTGAGCTGCCAGAGTGAGTCCTGGTTTGAGGAGCAGAAGTGTCCATGATCTACTCCTTTCCTATAGGTCTATACTTCAGGTGTGGGTATTTGTTTTCTGTCGGTATGTATTGTCCCAAGCATCAACAAGGTCAGACTGTTTTATTTTTTTCCAATTTGTTTTTAGTTTAGGAAGATTTGGTATTGAGGTTTTCTTCCCTGGTAACTTTATTTTCCATTGCCTACATAGCCCTTAGTTGGCAACAAAGGTCAGCTTAGACAGAGAAAAAGAAAAATCTGCCACTTTTGTGTGTGCATTCATACAACATCTGGGTACATCAGGAGAGAAAGAAATAGGCGTAAGTGCCAAATTCAAGTCGGCATCATCAGAATTGGAAAACTTCAATGCCAAATGGGAACACCGCTTCCCAAACTTAGATGCGAAAATACACAAGATGATGTCTGAGCTATCATCTCAAGTTTCTTTGGCCAATATGACCATTAAGCCAAAAGAAAAAGATGTGCTGGTGGGGAAAAACAAGGCAAAAAACATAAGCGCCACGTGTTGTCTGAGATAGTTCCGAGTCTGATTCTGACATCGAGGACGAAACAGACAACGACGACGTTCTCTGTGAGTTTCGATGATGAGGATGAGCTCATTAAGGAATTGGGTGATGAACTTGACATCAATGAAGACAAGGGCCAAAAAAGTTTCAGTTTGAGTGCAAAGCTTGTTAACAAATTATTTTCCAAGAAACTCTTGATAAGAAAGTTAAAAAGATGTCAGAAAAACATTTGTGACTGTCAGATTGTGATAAATTGTGTCAATAGTCAACAGTGAGGTATGGAAAGCAATGCCAACCAACAGCACGGAGAACGATCTGTGATCCGCCCGCACACACACACACACACACACACACACACACACACACACACACACACACACACACACAGCATCTAGTTTTGCGTGCTACAAGCACTATCGCCAAAGCAATGCCTGCAAGTTGTGAGGCACAATGCAGAGAAAACCCAGCCCTTTTTGGAAACCCCTGTTTCTGGACTGACTGATTGGGTAGCTCTGTTAGCCCCCCCCCCCCCCCCCCCCCCCAGGACTGTCTCACAAGAGATGGGCGAAAATAAAACCCTTAACCCAACCATTGCTGCTGGGATTTGTTGTGACAGTACTCCCGTCACTGACGAACTGAGGCCAAGGACTTGGATCGTTTGGGTGCACGTGTTTCTGGGTCCAGTGGGGCCAGGCGTTCCAATGATCAGCGCCCAAAACAGTTTTCTGGCCGGTCCTCGTTTTTTAGGGAGAGGAACAACAACCAGTGGACCAGAAACAAGAAGGACTTAGGGGCCATGGATGTGGTGAAGAGAAACAACAAACATCAGGCCTAATTCATTGTCAGTCTCAGTCACTGAAGAGGAGTGAGACAAGTCAATGTTATACTTCACTCCTAAAGTTGCTTGAGGAATTGAAAACAGAGGCAAACCTGCTTACTGCTGGCAGACTACAATTCTTTTTTGATCAGTGGAAGTCTTTGACCTCTGACCCTGAAATTCTTCAGTTAATCAAGGGGGCAAGAGTAGAACTTGACTGTGATCTCAATGGTTTGACACAAAGTTTCCCACATCAACCAAGCTTAACAAAAATTAAAATATATGCCATTGATAAAGAGATTGAAAAATTAGTCCGCCAAAAGTGTTATCTCCCAAAAAGTGTTTGAGGAGGGCCAATATTATCACCTATCTTTATCATCCCTAAGAAGGATGGCACACACAGAATACTCTCAAATTTAAAACAGTTGAAAATATATAAATCACCTAACACCATTTCAAGATGAACAGTTTACAGTCTGAGCTCAAGCTTATTACAAAAGACTGTTACATGGCATCCATATATTTAAAGAATGCTTGCTATTTTGTTCCCATGTGGCCAGAGCACAGAAAACTGCTCAGGTTCAGCTGGAAAAGTTAATTGAGGGAAGTTAATTGTTTGCGGAATGGTATAGCTATGGCACCAAGAAAATTCACAACACTGTTGAAACCTGTGTTTTCTTGGTTGAGGGAGAAATGACACATACTCGGACGAAGAAAAGGATGACTTCTTTGGAAACCTCTCAGACCTTATCAACGGGGTGCATGACAGTGAAGATCTTTCTGTCATGGGAGACTTCAAAGGCAGAGTAGGTGAGAGGAGAACGCCATGGACACCACATCTTGGCCCGCACAGTGACCATCGAACACCCTGCAACTACAACGGCAACCATGTGCTGGAACTGTGCGCAGAGCATGAACTACTGATCACCAACACCTTCTTCCAACATCGACCCCGCCAAATCTACACCTGGTACAAGTGGAACAACACAAATGTAAGGTCACAGATTGACTTCATTCTAACTAGAACTGGTATGAGAAACAACATTACCGATGCGAGGACTATTCCAAATGCGGTCCTAGACTCAGACCACAGACCAGTCATCCTGAAACACAACACACGGGAGAAGAGGACACCAGGCAAAAGCCTGTTTAGTGTGGATGTGTTGTCCAGCTCTGTGTGTGTGTGTGTGTGTGTGTGTGTGTGTTGTCCAGCTCTGTGTGTGTGTGTGTGTGTGTGCGTGTGTGTGTGTGTGTGTGTGTGTGTGTGTGTGTGTGTGTGTGTTGTCCAGCTGTGTGTGTGTGTGTTGTGTGTGTGTGTTTTCCAGCTGTGTGTGTGTGTGTGTGTGTGTGTGTGTTGTCCAGCTCTGTGTGGGGTGTGTTGTTTGTCTGTGTGTGTGTGTGTGTGTGTGTGTGTGTGAGTGTGGATGTGTGGGCATACTGGTGCACCCATGAGTGTTTGTGAGTTTACTTGGGTGAGTTTGTGACTGAAATACCGTCGAACGTTTGTTGAAGAGCTGTGAAAACCAAATGCTACGCTACATGACAAAGATCAAATGGGAAGACAGGATCACGAATAAAGAACTATGTAGAATGTGCAAAGTTGATGATCTGAAGTCTGTAGCTAGTAGCAATAGACTGCGCTGGTTTGGGCACGTTCAACGGAAAGCAGACCACCACATCATAAAAAGAGCAATGAACTTCGTAGTGGATGGAAAGAGACCAAAGGGAAGACCTAGCAAAACCTGGGCTGCCTGTATTGCAGATGATCTTAGAGAAAGGGGCATAAATAAGGACGAAGCTCAAAACAGAGAGATGGAGAAGGCTCATCAAAGTAAGACCTCCCCTGGGAGAAACATGACAAAAAAGGAAGAAGAAGAAGAGTTTGTGTCTGGCTAAAGTATTGCTTATTTGTGAGCGCTTTTTCTATTGTGAAGGGTGCTTGCTGATGTTATTATTTATTTATTCATTTACTTCGAGGATGATGAAATAAGCACTCATGTGCTTTTTTACATCCAATCCCCGTGTTTATGCAGTTGTGTAAATTTTGTCATCCGCTCCCACCGGCACACAATGGCCTACTCTTCCAAAGAGCGGAACAGGTTTTAACGTGTGCGCAAGATGTTCTGCGTGCGTTCGCACACGGGACCTCGGTTTATAGTTTCATCCGAATATTCGGATACTGTGTTGTGGCATTTGTTCTCCAGTGGTATTATGTTTACATGTTGACTGTTTTATGTATGCTTGCAACCTGCATAAGTTTCTCTATGAGATAATAAAGTCTTTGAATTGAATGAACTGAAGTGTTACCTTTCTGTCCCTCATTTCAATCTCCTCGCCACAGCCATACCCAGAATCGTTATGTCGCATCATATCAGGATGCCGTGGGGCCACCAGCCAGAGGCACCCTGCACTGCTGCTGGGTCATTTTGGTGATGTTCAGTGGTGCATGTTCTGAGTTAACATACGCAGGACACCACCTAATTTTCACCCTACAAATGACAGTATGAGCTCAGTAACGGAGCCAGACTGAGTGATTTCCCCACACGAGGTGGCAACCACCACAACGTCCCCCCAACGACTGTCCCCCGCGAACTTCCAACGCCAAAGGCTTTGACACAAACTCACCACAGGCACAGAAGAGTATGGAGAAACGAATCTGAGGTCACCATTAGACCAGAGCAACTGGAACCACCTAATCAGTGCATTTTTTATATTGCATAATGATCAATGACAATGAGGATGACGTAATGCTGCTGCTGTGGAGGTGCATACGGTTTGAGACTACTTGACAGGGTTGTACTCTACGCTCACTGTCATAATATATCCCAGCGTCAACCGGACCCGAGAGAAACAGACACCTGAAGTGTCGATCAGGTAATTTTGAACAACACTCTCAAACACGCATCTGTAAAGCGAATGAAGCTCAACTGTGTGGTCCCAGTCTTCCCACTGAGCCCACAGCACACTCAATTTTGGTAGGAGCCGGCCGGAGTCCGAAAAATCCCCATGACTCTTGTGGGATTCGAACCCGCGACCATCCAGTCCGTAGCCCAAGGCGCTAACCACTGCGTCATGGCGGCGGTATCCACATAAACTTTTTCTGTCTGCCTTTGTTCCGTTGTTTTCTTTTTCCCCCCACAAAAGTCTGTGTTTTCCAAACACAGTGACAACCTGTTTCAATTCAAATTCTATGAATGTTCTTGATTCATTCTATGCAGTAAAGTCTCTTCGAGTATAAATCATACAGTGCATAATACAATTTTGGTAAAGATTTTCAAATAATCAGTTTAAGATTAGACCAAAATCTGATCTATCTTGCATCAATTAGAACAGAAAGGGGGCATATTTCATTTTCACCATGTATCAGATTAGTCATTGTGCTCCTTTTATAGTCTGAAGAGGTGTTTCTAAAACTTGAGTTGCAATTTCTCCAAAACAGTAGTATTTCCATAACCCCAAATTTCACAGCTATATAACAATACCGAAATGACTATTGTTTGATAAAGATTGAGAAAACATCAACAGGAATATTCTTATTTCTGGTCATCGCCATCAAAGAAAATATTGCTTTTTGTGCTTGTTCATATATACCATTGTTTTCCTACCTTTACAAAACTTACCGTTTCGACTAAACGTTATCCCTAGCATCAACAATGCTGATATAGTTCTTTCCGAATATAAATTTGACTTCTGGCTCTTCTAAGCTTTGAATATTGCTATTTTTGTTATATCAATCTTAACATTCAATTTCCATTCCTGGCAGTATCTACTTGTAAGCAGTGTTCAGGGTTTTCTGGAGACTGCAGTTTTTGCCAGTAAAAGTGTGCCAGGCATCTAGAGAGGATAGATTGTAAGCGCAAGATTAAGATAACTGAATATCTCTCTATTTCATTTGTTCTGTTGCATACAATTCCTTTAAGGCAAAGGAAGGCATGACCAACAATGAACAGTTTTCTCGTGCGTGGCCTTTACAGGGCTCCAGCTCTGCACCCGAAAAGAACGCTGGAAAAACTCCGCTAACAGCTGCTAGCGGTTGAATCTCTGCAGGCACCTTCTTCTGTTCCACAAAGACTTTTTCCTCTACTGCAATCCGAACTCGTTTCCTTGCTCAGCAGTTTCCTACATCATCCTAGACCCTGTCCGGCACTGCCGCTCCCCCTTCCTTGTTCTCCTGGCTGCTGCTCACGTTCCTCTTGGCTCAGCATTTTAGTCTCTTTTTTACATTTTATTTTATTGTATACCACTTTAAGTCACGGCAGATTTCTCTGCGTGAAATTCGAGCTGCTTTCCCCGGGGAGAGCGCATCGTCAAAAGAGCAGCGCCACCCATTTGTTTTTCCTGTCTGCAACTGTATTTGTTTCCCTATCAGAGTGGCTTTTTTCTACAGCATTTTACCAGGGACAACTCTCTTGTTGCCGTGGTTTCTTTTACGTGCGCTAAGTCAAAGTCAAAGTCAAAGTCAAACTTTTATTTTCAGATGGTACATTGAATAAGCAGTGCATTGCTAAATAATTATGTGCAACACACCGGACCTCGGTTTATCGGCTCATCCGAAAAACTAGCACCCAGACCACCACCCACGGTCTAGTGGATGGGGGAAAAGTTTCGGGCCCAAACGGGATACAAACCACCGCACACTTCCGACCCGGACTTTTCGGTTTCTAGGCAGGCGCGTCAGGTAACCTCCAGACCAGCAGTCCCCCAACGAGCCTGCCTCCTCCCAGCTGCTGGGCCCCGACTCTGGGCTTTGCCAGTTCACAGATCACTGCTGTGCTGCAGCCAGGGGGAGGGGAGGGTGGAGGCTGTTCATGATGTGCATGTGCAGGCAGGTTATCTTACTACAAATCTGGAGGAAAGATGGGCGTCAGCGGCCAGAGGTGTCTGCGTGTTAGGGAGTACAGGCATTGGTTGCTTAAGGCCCAATGGTTGCTGGTCAGGGGATATATTATATATATATATATATATATATATATATATATATATATATATACATCTATATCTATACATTATATACATCTATACAGTACTCATGTTACCAGTGTCTTGGGGTGGTGGTGTCAGTACCGATGTTACTGGTGTCTTGGGGGAGTGGAGACAGTACTGACGTTACTGGTTCTTGAAGGGGGGGGGGAGAGGTGTGGAGTCAGTTCTGATGTTACTGGTGTCTTGGGGGGAGTGGAGACAGTACTCATGTTACCAGTGTCTTGGGGTGGTGGTGTCAGTACCGATGTTACTGGTGTCTTGGGGGGGAGTGGAGTCAGTACTGACGTTATATATATATATACCCTGTCATACTCTTATTTCGTATTCTTCTGAGGGACGGGATACCTCAGTGGTCGGAGCACTGGCTTTCCCAGCTTAAGTTAAGCAGCATCGAGCGTGGTTACCACTTGGATGGCTGACCGTTTGTGCGCCTTGGTTTCAGCACAGTCCCCCAGTTCACCCAGCTGTAAATCAGTACCTGCCTCTTCAGGGTCAGGGAAGGTAAAGCACCGATGATGAGGAGATGGGCGCTGCCCTCAAAATGCTGGCCCCTGGAGAAGTTGAGGTCTCTGATGCCTCACTCTCCTACGACCACTTAGGTTATGGGACACCTTTACCTTTTTTACTCTTATTTCCTTGGTATTGAATAAGATGGTCGTAATAAAAATCATCGCTGTTGTTGTTGATTTGGGAGAAAAAAATATTGACTATGATTGTTACTGATAATGTTGATTCATGCTGGAATTTATGATTGTATGAATAACACTGATGTTGCTGCTGTGTATTAAAAATCATGGGTGAGGTCAATGACATTGCGATTGTTACTTTCTTTGATGTTGAAAAGGATTATGATATCAGTGTGGTTTTTATTATAATTATTATTGTTGTTGTTAACTAATTATCATTGCTCTGATTTTGAAAGCAATGACTGTGATTTGCACAGTTGTAACTGTTGGCTAAGTGATCAGCTGATGTATAACCGAGTTCATTGTGACTGGTCTCGATACCTGATTGCTCCTCATGCTCAGAGATGTGACTGTGGCCAGTGTGACTGATCTTAGGTGTTTGATTCTTGCTTTCATTATGATTAGTCTTAGATCATTGGTTCTTGCTTTGATGTTGAGAGATGTGACTGTGGCCAGTGTGACTGATCTTAGGTGTTCGGATGTCAACTGATGTGGAGGGGTATCACTGTGTTCAGTAGGATCATTCGTAGATAGTTGGATTTGAATTAATGTTGAGAGGGGCCATTGTTCATTACAATCATTATTAGCTATTAGATTTTTGCTTTTGATGTGAAGAGGTGTTACTATGTTCAGTGCGATCTTTCTTGGGTAGGTAAATGTTAATTAATATTGAGATGAGGTTGTTCAGTGCGACCACTAGTAGATATTTGGTTGTCAGTTGATGTGGAGAGGTACCAATATATTCAGTGTGACAATTCTTAGAAATTTGGATGTCAGTTGATGTGGAGAGGTACCAATGTATTCAGTGTGACAATTCTTAGAAATATGGATGTCAGTTGATGTGGAGAAGTACCAATATATTCAGTGTGACAATTCTTAGAAATTTGGATGTTAGTTGATGTGGAGAGGTACCAATATATTCAGTGTGACAATTCTTAGAAATTTGGATGTCAGTTGATGTGGAGAGGTACCAATATATTCAGTGTGACAATTCTTAGAAATTTGGATGTCAGTTGATGTGGAGAAGTACCAATGTATTCAGTGTGACAATTCTTAGAAATATGGATGTCAGTTGATGTGGAGAAGTACCAATGTATTCAGTGTGACAATTCTTAGAAGTTTGGATGTCAGTTGATGTGGAGAAGTATCACCATGTTCCATGTGACCATGCTTTAATATGTGGATATTAATTTTTTCCCCTTTATTTTGGGAGATCAGATTTCAGTTGTTTCTGTCAGCAACTAGGAAGTGATATGATCACATGCTACTGAATAGGGAATTTTTTG
>CM054136.1:257494-298578 GCA_028751875.1 Rapana venosa | reverse complement strand
TGCCTTGATGATGCCTGTGTCAGCTGCGATCTGAATCTGGGAGCAGGGCTAAAGCCAAAAGTCGTTGGCGCATTGTCTGGCACACTGCATCGTTCTTGGGCATTTTCAGTGGGTGGGCCAGGGAGAGATTAATACACCACGATAATAAACTGCAATAAATACAGTACAATGCAAACCAGCATAACACACATCACTAACCTGAGGTCCTCCACATTGGCCACACTTTTCTGGAGAATGGCTTTCTCCCTCCTCAGTTTCTTGATTTCCAGTTTCAGCACACGGATGTCCTCCAGGCGTTGGTTGTACTGCACCTCTCCCTTGTTCAGCACGGACTGCTGGATCTTGATCTTCTCGTACAGCAGCGCCAGCTCGTCGTTACGCCGCACCAGCTGAGTGCCCAGGATGTCGCGTTCACTGATCACCTGTTGCATCATCACCGCGCGCGCCGCGCGGCGCGCACACACACACACACAGTCAGGAGGACAACTACCAAAAGTGTTCATGATCCAATCAATCACACTTAACACAACACTACTTAACAGAGAACCTGTCTTGTTACAGCTATATCTTTTATTTCAAATAAGCAATTATATATATATATATATATATATATATATATATATATATAATAGTTCATAACATCAAAATTTAAAATGTCTCTATTTGAAAACACATTCATGAGCATGTATGCATATTATGTGAATTCTGGTTATAGTTACAGCATTTTAATTCATGCTATTATCCTGATCGTCAGAACAGTCACCATCTAAAGAATTTTCCAGAAAATTCTGAAATATATTTGTAATTATTCATTATAATTGGCTTGTGTATCCTATGCTAGGCTAACTGAGTGTTGCCACTAATTAAATCTTTTTGAGCAAGCTATTCTAGCTACAAATGGACTGCAAAAAAACAACCACCCAAAAAACCATTTGATCTAGGTGAGCTATTATCTGTTCTGACTCTGTGTGAAACTGCATTATCAATATTCATTCAACTATCAGCAATGACCGCCATCTTGGATCAAAAGCTTTTGAAAAGTCACTGTTGTCAACAAAAGCTTTTGAAAAGTCACTGTTGTCAACAAAAGCTTTTGAAAAGTCAATGTTGTCAACAAAAGCTTTTGAAAAGTCACTGTTGTCAACAAAAGCTCATATTAATTTCCTTTCTGATTTTATGATGATCATTATGTTTCTATTCAGTTTTTTTTCATTTCTTCAACAATGGTGAGATTTTGCCTATGCGACCGTTTTTAACCATCATTAAGGGAGCTGCATGCCGACTTTGGGGAAGCTTTTGATTTTCTATTTTCCATTTAGGAGATACAGTGACTGAAAACGCTTGTATGGTGGAGCGATTATGCATATGGGGTTATGATGTTTCCTACATGATAATAAAAGGACGAATTCCTTTGATATTTTCAATCAAAAAGATGTTTTGGCTGTCTAACGGTTTTCCTGTTACAGAGCTTTGCACCTTATCACTTAGAACACACATGAAGATAGACTTGATGATAAGTAAATAAGTACCGCATATTTTTGTACAAATGTATGTGTACTATAAATTAGGGATTTTTCACGAACAATTTATACAACCAATTCAAATAAGCTTGACCAGTAATCAGGTATAATTGACATTGAAACATGGTTTTCCTCTCAATAAAAAGTAGAGCAGAAACATTTTATGGTTACCCAGCTGTTATGGTGATAGGTTTGATATGAAATATAATGGGAACTGCATGAAAGAGAGACAGAGAGAGAGAGAGAGAGAGAGAGAGAGAGAGAGAGAGAGAGAGAGAGAGAGAGAGAGAGAGAAGAGACAGACAGACAGACAGACAACAGAAAGACAGACATATAGAAACAAAGACAGAGAGGCAGAGACAGAGAGATAGAAAGACAGAGACAGAGTGACAGAGACAGAGACACAGATGGAGAGACAGAGGAAGAAAGACACTGACAGACAGACAGAGACAGACAGACAGAGAGAGATAGAGACAAAGAAGGAGAGACAATGACAATGATAATGAGAAGTTCTTTTATTTCGAGGATAATGAATAAGCACTCATGTGCTTTTTTACATCCAGTCCCCGCCCGTAGGGATACATCTTGATAATAACCCAACACTTATACTCTCTCACAGTAGAAACAAGGGGAAAAAACCCTTTTCAAAACACCCCCCCCAAAAAAAAAACACAACAACAAAAAAAACAAACAAATAAAAGAAAACCCTAAAAACCCCCCCACCCCACACCCCCAAAACCAAAACAAAAAACAAAAAAAGAGAAAAAAAACCAAACACAACAAAAAAAAAAAAAAAAAAAAACAAACAACAACTAACAACAAAAAACAAGAAAATTACAAAACCAAACTTTAATAATACATAAATATAAAAAACTAAACATTGCGAAAGGTACAAATAATACTTGTTAAAATATAACAATAAGATTATTGAAAATATGAACCATTAAAATTAAGTACAACGGTCAAGCCAATAAAGTATGAAAACAAAAAGTTGAATCCTTCATTAGGATACACCATAAAAATACAAAATGATAAAGTGAGACAGAGACAGAGGAGAGAGACAGAGAATGTTGTGGTATTCAGAGAAATACCATATAAATTCCAAAACATGAACAGAGACTATATGAGAGAGAAGAAGAGAGAGAGAGAACACAGAGAGACAAGAGACACTGAGAGAGAGAGAGAGAGAAGAAGAGAGAGAGAGAGAGATGAGAGAGATACGAGAGAGAGAGACATGACAGATACAGAAGAGAAAAAGAGACAAAGAGAGGACGGAGACACGAGAGATAGAGACAGAGCTACAGCATACAGAGAGTCAGAGACATGACAAGCACAGATGACGAACAGGTAATAGTAACAGAGCACACACAGAAGCAGGAACAGACTGAGTCAGCATATGACCAATGCAGCCTAAGAATACTGATCAGGTAATCCCCAGTAAACTGGCTGTAGACTACAGCACTATGTGAAGCCTCCAAAAGGCCCAGCAGGCAGGGCAACACTGACCTGGTCCAGTTCCTTTTTCTGACGGACTCTCTCAGCGTCAGCCTCAGCGATGATCTTCAGCAGTTTTCTCTCCTCGGCTTCCTGGGCCTCGATATAGGCCTTGCTCTCCGCTGCCTGCTGCTTCATTTTCTGCAGCTCAGCCTGAAAGTTGAAACATACAATAAAAGACACAACTCACAGCAGCAGACAACAACAGGCAATAACATACAGTAGTAGGTAGTAACAGACAAAACAGACGGCAAAAGATATTAACAGTCAGTAACATATCTGACAGACAGAATAGGAAGGAACAAGCAGTAACAGTCCATAACATAAAAACCCAGACAATACAGACAGGAGCATATGATACAAGTAACATAAGCAATAGACATAGCAACAGACATAACAACAGACATAGCAGACAACACATGATAACAGTTAGTAACATAACCAAACCACATAACAGAGAGCGGCAGATAATAACAGCCAATAACATAACAAAAAAGGTAATAGGCAAGAGATAATACTAGTCTGTAACATAACCAACACACATAACACAGCGGAACAGATAATAATAGTAACATAACCAACACACACAACACAGCGGAACAGACAATAACAGTCTGTACCATAACCATCAGACAGCAGGAGATGATAGCAGCCTGTGACAGCTAAAACACATCAGCAGCAGAAGATAACAACAGTCGGTAAAATAACCAACACACATAATAATACAGGGGAGCAGACAGTACCAGACTGTGACATAACCAACTGACATAACAGACAGGAGCAAATGACAACCATCAGAAGCATAAGCAACAGGCATAAGAGGCAGCAGTTCAGAGCAGTCAGTAATCTAACACAAGACATAACATGAACAGCAGCAGACATCACCAGACATCACCACCAGACATCCACAGCTGATTCAGTGCTTTGGACCTTTGCCTGGAAGTTACAACTTGGGCTTTTCCACTCTGACAGCTTTACACTGATTTCCAGTCTGACAGCTTTACACTGACTTCCAGTCTGACAGCTTTACACAAACTAGGTAACAGAATTTGGGAGACCTGCCAATAGCCCAACAAGTAGAAGCAATAAGAATTGGTCAGGCTTCACAGAGAGGAGATGGTAAAGACTGTGGCAGTTACAGGACAATTACCTTGATAAGCCACATGAGTAAAATGCTTCTGATCATCATTATCAATGTTCATTAAGCTTTCCAAGTGTAGGTCAAAACCCTGGCCACTAGAAAAAATTAGAAAGAGACAAACTTAACATTGCTGAAATGTGGTTATACAAACTTCTAAGAGACAAATAATGGCATCCTTGATGAACTCCCAGTAAAATTACATAAATGTTGGCTAAAATTGGTAAACACATACCTAGATTAGTTGGTCATGCAACCAGAAACACACACACAAATTTGATGACAAGTTCTCCATGGAAAGGTTTAGGGCAGAAAGAAAAAGACAGACCACCAAACTCCTAGTTTGCCAGTATCACTGAGAACAGTGGTTTGGGATGGCTACAGGAGATCACAGAACTCAGCAGCAACAGAAAAATGCTCTGGTGGCATTGCAAGAAGAGCCTCTGACAACAGCAGTTACAAGAACAGTTGAGATGAATTTTTACCATTCACAACAGAATGAAAAATAAAGAATAAGAGAGATATCTGATTGTCAGGCAGGATAAAAAATAATGAACACGGAAGAGAAACAATAGCCATCTTTTTGTGCTTTGAATACTGTTAGAGAAAATTAGAAACAATGAAGATGAGGCATTCATTACTTTCATAGACTGTATTTAGGCTTCTGAAACTGTCAAACATCGCCATCAGTTCATCACAATGTGAGAAATTGGCTTTCCAAAGCATCTGTTCTCCATCTTTGTATTTTGGTCAGAAAATAGCCACTGAGTTCTTTGATATAAAAAAGGAATCCATTAGGGTTCCTTGCATATTATCCCTGTATCTTTTTAGCATATGTACAGAAAATGATCACGAGAAAATTGGACAGTTATGATATGGGCATTAATGTAGGAGGCAGAAACATTACAAATCTCAGGTACACTGATGATGCTTTACTCATGGCAAATGTTAATGCTCATGTCATCTCTGCCCACTTTCTACTGATCATTTTATCTCTATACCTGAAAAGATGCAGTGGTTACATGCAGCCCTGATGGATATCTTTTCCCCCAGCAAACACAGATCTTTTGAATGAGAAGTTCCAGTCCCATATCTTGTTCCTTTACACACTTTGAAACCTACCACTTCATGCACAACTTCTTCAAGCCTTCTTTTATTGCTGAACACTAATCTGGAATCTGTGATATCATTCTCATTTATCTTGTTGGTATGGACGTTTCCATGTTAAAAACAAAAATGCATTGAATAAAATCATAAAGAGATGTGGCAAGATTGTGGGCAACATGAAAACATAACTGATTTAAATGAATGGCATCTGAAAAGAAAAAAACAAGAACAATTGTGAGCAATGATGCGCATCTTTAAGCGAAATACTACTCACTTCTCTCATCTCAGAAATGTAACATGGCTCCCAAATTGAAAACTCTCCAATGCAAGAACAGTTTTAGTCAAACTCAGTTGTTGTTGGTTTTTCATACTAATTATATAAACAGCACTCAGAGAGAGACAATGACAATGACACGTTCTTTTATTTTGAGGATAATGAATAAGCACTCATGTGATTTTTACTTCCAGTCCTCGCCCGTAGAGATACATTTTAAAAATACACCCAATACTCATACTCTCACACAGTAGAAGCAAAGGTAAAAAACTTATAAAACATACAAAAAATAAAAGAAAACCCCCAAAACAAAGAGAGAGAGACAGAGAGACAGACAGACAGACAGACAAACAGACAGACAGACAGACAGAGAGACCTACAGATAGACAGATAGACAAACAAACAGAGACAGACAGAAGGATAGACATAAAGAGGCAGAGAGACAGGGAGACAGAAAAGAATGATTCTTTTATTTCAAGAGTTGTAAATAGGCATTTATTTGCTTTTGTGCATTCAGTCCCCCTGTGATGTGGTTTTGTGATTTTGACATCCATTTCATGATGTTTAATGATGTGGGATATAGGTATGTAGATAGATACAAAGATAGATAGATAGATAGATATACATATAGAAATGCATATGGATATATATGTATATGTGTCAAAGTCAAACTTTTAGTGTGTGTGTGTCAAGTCAAGTCAAGTCAAAAAGTTATTTCCAGATGGTACATGTGTACGCATGCATGTGTGTGTGCGCGCGCATGCGTGTGAGCATGCACGTGTGCAAGCATATTTTTCTTTTTTCCTTTATTCTTTTTCTTTTAGTCTTTTATTTAGAGGATAGTGGAATAAGCACTCATGTGCTTTTTTATATCCAGCCCCCATGTGCATGCAGTTTTGTAAAATTTTGTCATCTGTTCCCACCGGCACACAATGGCCTACTCTTCTGCAAAGTGGAACAAGTTTAAATATATTCCCAAGATGGTCTCTGTGTGTTTGCACACTGAACCTCAGTTCATAATCTCATCTGAATGATGTTTCCTTGTGCGTGTGCGTGTATTTAGAAATATAAAATGTTTTCAGCTCTTTGTTAGCAGCAGCAGCAGCAGCATCAGCAGCAGCAGTATCAGTATCAGTATGATTATCATCACTATGGGTATCATAATCATCACTAACATCAGCATCACCAACAGCCACACTACCCTGACTCCTCCTCCTCCTCAGTCACCTTCAGTGTCTCTTTCTCCTTCTCCACACGCTGGTGCTCCAACTGCTCCTTCACCAGGGCGGCCTCCTTGGTCTGGATCTCCTCCTTCAGCTGGTCGATCTGATGATTCATGATCTTCAGTTTCCGCTTGTTCTCCGTGATCTCATCCTGAAACAACACAGAGGGCACTGTACTACTTTTTAAAAAAAAAAAGATTCTAACTACTTCCCAAAACAGCATAAATGACACCAATGTTTTATCAGATCCTAATTATCATCCTGAAACAGCGCAAATCACACTACTCTTGTGTAGCATCACATAAGTGTCAACATGTCCTGATTATCTGATCGCAGCACCCTGCAACAGCATAGAGCACACTACTGTTTCATCAGCTCACAGCTCTGTCACTTCATCCCATTTTATCAGGTTATAATTGTCATTCTGAACCAACAGAGATCACACTACTGTTTATTAGATCATAGCAGTGTCAACATGTCTGTTTTATCTGATCGAATCATCTTGAAACAGCAGACATCACAGTACTATTTCATAAGATCATTATGTCCTGTTTCATTAGATTGTATCATCTTATTACAGTACACATCATACTACTGTTTTATCAGATTATTGTAGTTTCAAAGTAAGAAATGTCATTCTTGCGTCTTCTGTCTTCAAATGCTCAAGGACCTCCAAGTAAATGTTAACTTGTGCATACTTTCTTTTGATGCTAGATTGAGTCTGTCATGTCATTTTCTTCAATAGGTTGGCATTATTGAACAAGGTCTTATGATAATGACAACTAGATCAGAACCAGAGAAAGGGGAAGGAAGGGAAGAGGAAGAGAGGGAGGGAGATACTGAACGAGAGAGAGAGAGAGAGAGAGAGAGAGAGAGAGAGAGAGAGAGAGAGAGAGAGAGAGAGAGAGAGAGAGAGAGAGAGAGAGAGAGAAGAGAGGAGAGATTTAGTTGGATGTAGGAAGCAAGGAATGTATACTATTTATATTACTGAGTTTCAATACTAGTTAATGAAATACAGGATATCAACCATATGGTGTCTTTGTTATTCTGTAACATGTTATAACAATGTGTGTGTGCGCACGCGCGTGCCTGTATGTGTGCCTGCATAGTGTATGTGTGTTTATGTGTATGTACATATGTGTGCCTGCATAGTGTATGTGTGTTTATGTGTATGTACATATGTGTGCGTGTGCGATGTGCCTGTGCCAGTGACTTCCCACTTGTGTACACACAATTATGAGAGGATAGATGTCACCGATACCTGGATGTTCTTTGTCTATACATATAATAATAATAATAATTATTATTATTATTATTATTACAATTATAATGATAATAATAATAAATGGAATTTATATAGCGCTATATGTTGCAGAGACAAATCAAAGCACTTGCACTACACTCATTCTTACACAGTCATACAACCAGTAACAATTAATAGTTCCAACAAGTCCAAATGTGCACACATGCATGCACTTACACACACACACACACACACACACACACACACACACACACACACACACACACACACACACACACACCTACAGGTCACACACTCTGGCAGGGCAATAGAATCTTGGCTGTTGAAGGCAGGGAAAAGCTATGAGATGAAGCAGAAGAGGAAAATCTTAGGCTTGAAATAAATATTTCTTGAGACTGGATTTAAAAGTGTCATAAGAAGGCTTTTGGCGAAGAGAGAGAGGGAGGTCATTCCAGATCGATGGATCAGAAATAGAGAAAGAGCGACTGCCGACGGTGGATTGGCTCAATCTAGGTAGTCGTAAGAACAAGGCATCTGCAGCAGAGCAAAGAGAATGAGAAGGAGTGTACAAGTGGAGACATTTGTAACAGAGGGTACTGATCTTATAGTTTACTCTCTGTGGCACAGGCAGCCAGTGGAGAGATCGCAAGAGAGGGGTAATATGCTCAAATTTGTTCTTTCTGAGAACTAGTTGAGCTGCAGAGTTTTGTATACGTTGAAGGGAGTGGATTGATGATGCTGGCAGACCAGCAAAAAAAAATTGCAATAGTCCAGACATGAAAGAATGAGAGATGTAACGAGTTTGGATGTTGCATTTGTGGACAGGTACTTTCGGATTGCCATAATTGATAGTAGCATGACTGACAGGTCTGGGTGATGAATTTTTGCATAGAGAGTGTGTTGTCGATAATGACCCCTAGATACTTAATAATAGTAATAATATATGGAATTTATATAGCGCTGAATCTTGTAAAAAAACAAACAAATCAAAGTGCTTGCACTCAATCATTTACAGGTATGCAACTCTCCTTAAACATAATGAACAACATATTTCAAAAACCATGCGCAGCGCACGTATGCACGCATGCACGCACACACACGAACACAAACACACAAAACACACACACACACACACACACACACACACACACTCGGAACAACACTTAGAAGGTGAAAGATGCTGTTGAAAATTAGGGACAGATATTTGGGGGGAAAGTCTCAGGTAGGAAATAAGTGTGTTTTGAGACTGGATTTGAAGGCTTTTGGTGAAGTGAAAGAGGGAGGTCATTCCAGGTGGATGGACCAGAAACAGAGAAGGAGCGACGGCCAACAGTGGTTTGTTTGAATCTGGGTGTTCTGAAAGCACAAAGTATCTGCGGCTGAACAAAGGGAACGGGATGGAGTGTACAGATGAAGACAGTTACAGAGATAAGAGGGTGCAGATTTGTGGGGACATTTGAAACAGAGGGTATTGATTTTATACTCCAGTCTTTGTGAGACAGGCAGCCAGTGAAGAGATCACAGAAGAGGAGTGATGTGTTCAGATTTTTTCTTTCTTAGGACCAGTCGAGCTGCAGAGTTTTGTATGCGTTGAAGAGAGTGGATAGATGATGCTGGTAGGCCAGCCAAAAGAGAATTACAGTAGTCTAAACGTGAAAGAATGAGAGATGTGACAAGCTTGGAAGTTGCATCAGTGGACAGATACTTGCGAATCGCGCTTATGCGCCGTAATTGATAGTAGCAAGACTGGCAGGTCTGGGTGATGAATTTTTTCATAGAGAGTGTGTTGTCAAGACCTACTCCTAAATACTTCACAGAGTTGGACAAAGGAACTGACGTATTGCCGAATTCTATTGAAGTTTTTGTGATAGAGGAAAGTTTATGTAGGGTCCCTATGAGCATGGCTTCAGTTTTATCGGCATTAAGTTGTAACTTGTTCTGAGTCATCCAGTTTTGAATGTCTTGAAGGCAGTAGGACATATTTGTCAGGAGGGAAGGCAAGTTTTCAACAGCAGTGGATAGAGGGACTGATGCATTACCAAATTGTATTGAAGCTGTTGTAATGGAAGAGAGTTTGTGTTTGGTCCCTACAAGCATGGTTTCAGTTTTATCTGCATTCAGCGGTAACTTGTTCTGTATCATCCAATTTTGGATATCTTGAAAGCAGTGGGCCATATTTGTAAAGAGAGAAGGCAGATTTTCAGGATAGCGCTGCATAAGAACTAGAATCATTGCAAATGATAATGATGGTTGTCTATGAGTAATAATTACAGTAACAGTGTAAATAACAAACAGGCAAGTATTGCAATCACATCACGAGTAAACTTTGTTTATCACCAATTTAAGATAACTTAAACAGTAAGGGCTTTAAGAGAGGATATTTCCTAAAATGTCTCTCAATATTGAGCTTCTTGTGTACTTCAAGTGTGGAATTGTTGATATAATAAACAGAACTATGACGCCAAAACATAACCACATTCAATGTATCTTTGTTTTTGAATGTCAGAATTTCGTAAGTAAAAAACAACAAAAACAACAACACAGTATCAACAACAACAAATAAACAATATAAAACATCAACATATACAAAATATCAATATATAAAGTACTGCATATCAATATATTCTGTGTTAAGTGTTAATGATGCAAATAAAAAACACACAACAGAAGTAGCAGCACAACAATAACAAAAATTGACATATTGATCTAAAGATGTCAATACATTGATAGTCAGATTGTAAAATAATAATACACACACACACACACACACAACACACACACAAGACACACACACCACAACATAACACAAAACACACATCACATCACACATATATCAATAACTATACAAAATAAAACACACCACACATCACACCACTACTATAATGAGAGCTGCGACAAGATGCGAGCAGATAGAACGAGCATCATACAGAGCAGAGTAATATAATAGATATAATAGATATATATATAATATAGATAGATAGATAAGAGAATTACACACACACGAACACTGAAATGACATCAAGGACAGAACATAACAAAGCACAGATAATGTAATAGCAGAATCAGATAGCACCATACACACAACCCACATCAACACACTGATCAATGAGCATTACTGTAAATATACGTACAGATCATCGCTCAACAGTTCACACAGCAAACCATATTTCCACACAGCAAACTTTGTACAAACCATTCTCACCAACCCACACCCATTTAAACCTGAACATGCACAATAATTATTGTACAGCAATCAGATTGCACGCATACTACACAACTCCTATAACAACAGCAATCAACAGAGCAAAATTGATTATCAGCTATGACAACACATACAAAATCACAACCCTAATTAAAACAACAACTATGACACAATTACTTACATACAGCAAACCTAATTAACACTACAACAGACAAAACTTTGTACAGCAATGACATACACCAATATACACAACAGACAAAACTTTGTACAGCAATGATATCACCATACAGCACAACCCTAATAACAAAAACAACAGACAAAACTTTGTACAGCAATGACATCACCATACAGTACAACCCTAATTTAAAAAAACAACAGACAAAACTTTGTACAGCAATGACATCACCATACAGCACAGACAAAACTTTGTAAAGCAATGACATCACCATACAGTACAGACAAAACTTTGTAAAGCAATGACATCACCATACAGCACAACACTAATTAAACACCACAGACAAAACTTTGTAAAGCAATGACATCACATACAGTACAGACAATTGTAAGCAATGACATCACCATACAGCAAACTTTAAACACCACAGACAAAACTTTGTAAAGCAATGACATCACCATACAGCACAACACTAATTTAAAAAACACCCACAGACAAAACTTTGTAAAGCAATGACATCACCATACAGCACAACAATAACACACAGACAAAACTTTGTAGCAATACATCACCATACAGCACAACCCTAATTAAACACCCAGACAAAACTTTGTACAGCAATGACATCACCATACAGTACAGACAACTTTGTACAGCAATGACATCACTACAGCAACTAATTAACACCTCAGACAAAACTTTGTAAAGCAATGACATCACCATACAGCACAACCCTAATTAAACACCACAGAAAAACTTTGTAAAGCAATGACATCACCATACAGTACAGACAAAACTTTGTAAAGCAATGACATCACCATACAGTACAGACAAAACTTTGTAAGCAATGACATCACCATACAGTACAGACAAAACTTTGTAAAGCAATGACATCACCATACAGCACAACCCTAATTAAACACCTCAGACAAAACTTTGTAAAGCAATGACATCACCATACAGCACAACCCTAATTAAACACCACAGACAAAACTTTGTAAAGCAATGACATCACCATACAGCACAACCCTAATTAAACACCACAGACAAAACTTTGTACAGAAATGACATCACCATACAGTACAGACAAAACTTTGTACAGCAATGACATCACCATACAGCACAACCCTAATTAAACACCACAGAAAAAACTTTGTACAGCAATGACATCACCATACAGCACAGACAAAATTTTGTAAAGCAATGACATCACCATACAGTACAGACAAAACTTTGTAAAGCAATAACATCACCATAAAGCACAACCCTAATTAAACACAACAGACAAAACTTTGTACAGCAATGACATCACCATACAGCACAGACAAAACTTTGTAAAGCAATGACATCACCATACAGCACAACCCTAATTAAACACCACAGACAAAACTTTGTAAAGCAATGACATCACCATACAGCACAACACTAATTAAACACCTCAGACAAAACTTTGTACAGCAATGACATCACCATACAGTACAACCCTAATTAAACACCACAGAAAAAACTTTGTAAAGCAATGACATCACCATACAGCACAGACAAAATGTTGTAAAGCAATGACATCACCATACAGCACAGACAAAACTTTGTAAAGCAATGACATCATCATACAGTACAGACAAAACTTTGTACAGCAATGACATCATCATACAGCACAGACAAAACTTTGTACAGCAATGACATCATCATACAGTACAGACAAAACTTTGTAAAGCAATAGCATCACCATACAGCACAACCCTAATTAAACACAACATCAAAAGTATCGAGCAGTACAATACGACTGCACCACCATAACCACATGCACAACTCTACTAAAACACAACACAAGAAGCACAGAGCAATGTAACACAATTAGATCATAACACATCACAACCTTCATGAAAAACAGCATAAAAAGCACTAAGCCATGTAATACATTTGTATAACCATACACCACAACACTAATACAACACAAAGCACAGAGCTATGCAGTTCAAATATATCACAACAGCCCACAACCCTAATGGAAAAGCACACAACTGTGTAATACAATTGTATCACCATATACCACAACCCTAATACATCACAGCCCCAAAAGCACAGAGCTGTGTAATACAAATGTATCACCATATACCACAACCCTACTACATCACAGCCCCAAAAGCACAGAGCTGTGTAATACAAATGTATCACCATATACCACAACCCTACTACATCACAGCCCCAAAAGCACAGAGCTGTGTAATACAATTGTATCACCATATACCACAACCCTACTACATCACAGCACCAAAAGCACAGAGCTGTGTAATACAATTGTATCACCATATACCACAACCCTACTACATCACAGCCCCAAAAGCACAGAGCTGTGTAATACAATTGTATCACCATATACCACAACCCTACTACATCACAGCCCCAAAAGCACAGAGCTGTGTAATACAAATGTATCACCATATACCACAACCCTACTACATCACAGCCCCAAAAGCACAGAGCTGTGTAATACAAATGTATCACCATATACCACAACCCTACTACATCACAGCACCAAAAGCACAGAGCTGTGTAATACAAATGTATCACCATATACCACAACCCTAATACATCACAGCCCCAAAAGCCTAGGGAAGCATGACGGAGAGAAGACGATTGTCCTCAAAGAAAATTCAACGCCATGTTCACAGCCTGTGCCCCAACATCTTCCTGTCTCACCACTGAAGAAGGTGAAAGCTAATCTGAGCAAGATGATCCAAAACAAAGTCATCGAGCCAGTGGACTACCCACCGACTGGTGCAGCCCTATAGTAGTTGTACTGAAAGCAATGGAGATGTATGCATATGTGTGGACTTAACCAGACTGAACAACAACGTGAAGAGGGAAGTGTACGCCATGCCACAGTGGAAAAGACACTCTGAGGGAAAAGTCTTTTCCAAGCTTAATGCTAATTCAGGCTTCCATCAGATACAGCTTGACAATCAGAGCTCCTAGCTGACCATGTTTATGACAGCTTTTGGACGCTTTCAATTCAAACGACTACCCTATGGTTTTTCCTCAGCGCCTGAGGATTTCCAGAAGATGGACACAATCCTACGGGGACTACATGGAGTTGTGTGCCACATGGACGACATCCTGGTGTTTGGCAGAGACAAGGCAGAGCACGATATGAGACTGTGCAAGGTCCTAGAAAGGCTCTCCCAGGCCAGCCTCACCCTCAACCCAGAGTTGTTTGACTTTGCAAAAATGCAGCTGAGTACCTGGGCCAGGTGATCGACAAAAGCAGAGTGGGGAAGGAACCTGCCACGGTCAAGTTCATCATGGGAATGAAACAGCCAGAGAATGTTGCTGACATTAGACGGTTCCTGGGCATGGTCAACGAGTTCATGAAGTTTGTACAAACCTCACTGACAAATCCAAGCCTCTGAGGGACCAATTACAGAAGGATGTGTCCTGGGGCCCAGACCAGCAGCATGCCTTTGACGCCCTCAAAAGTGACTTGTTCTCATCTCCCACACTCATGCTCTACCATCCTGGATGGAAGACAGTCGTCTCAGCACACTCCAGTAGTTTTGGCCTAGGGGAAGAACTACTACAACGTCAGGATGATGGACACTTCAAGCCTGTTGCCTATGCCAACAGATCGCTTACGAAAATGGAGAGACGCTATGCCCCAGTAGAGAAGGAGACACTCGCAATGGTGTGGAGCCTAGAGCATTGGTCTGACTTTCTGACCGGCATGGACTTTCATGTAGAGACAGACCATAAGCCATTGGTGCCTTTACTCTCAACAAAGCTCACTGACGAACTTCCTGTTCAAGTTCAGCAGTTCCGCTTCAGCTTCACCATCCGTCATGTTCCTGGTAAAGAACTCCACCCCGCTGATGCACTGTCCCGGGCACCCCAAGACATCAACGACTTACCAGATGGTGACTTCACAGAACAGGTTGAAGCATACACAAATGCAGTTTTGGTCACATTGCCAGCCTCTGATGACAGGCTGCAACAGATTCGAGACGAACTGAAGAAGGATGATAACATCCAGATAGTCATGCACTACATCATCAATGGATGGCCAGACAAGAACAAGCTCAAAAAATTCACCAGACAGTACTGGGCTGAGTCTGGGACCCTTACAGTCCATGACGGTCTTCTCAAGAAGGGACAACATGTTGTGATACCTTCCTTCCTGAGGGAAAACACTACTGCAGTGCCGACTTCACTCTCCCCAAAAGTTCTTCGGATGAGACTATAAACTGAGGTCCCGTGTGCAAATGCATGCAGAACATCTTGCGCACACGTTAAATCATGTTCCATTTTTCGAAAGAGTAGGCCATTGTGTGCTGTTGGGAACAGGTGACAGAATTTACAAACTGCATAAACACAGAGACCGGATGTAAAAAAACACATAAGAGCTTATTCCATTATCCTCGATATAAAAGAATAAAATAAGTAAGTAAATTAAAAAAGACATTCTGTGCTATCTGCATGACAGACACCAGGAGATACAAAAGAGCAAAGACAATGCCTCCAACAGTGTGTGGTGGCCTACCATCACCAAGGACATCGAAACCATGGTCACAACCTGCGTCCAGTGCTCCAAACAACGCAGAGCCAAGGTGGAGACCGTGAGGGGGACACCTTTTCCAGATCGCCCATGACAGCGAGTTGCAGCAGATTTTTTCCATCTCAACGGAAAAAATGTACCTCCTGGTCATCAACTACTACTCAAGAGATGTTGAGATCATGATGGCGCCAAACAAATCCCCCCCCCCCAAAAAAAAAAAAAAAAAAAAAAAAATTTTTACAAATCATCACAGCAATGGTGACCACAGCCAGGATGAAGAAAGTTTTCAGCCGCCATGATATTCCACACACCGTCATGACAGATAACGGTCCACAGTTTGCGCCGCAGACTTCACCTCCTTGCTGGAGACTGGGGATTTGAACATGTGACATCCTCTCCCCACTACCCTCAGTCGAATGGTGAAGTGGAACGTGCAGTGCAGACCATCAAGACTCTCATGAAGAAGTGTAACAACGATGAGTATCTTGGTTAATTCATGTACAGCAACCCTTTCCTGGCCAGTGGGTTCTCCCCAGCACAACTGAGTATGGGACGCTGCCTCAAGACACGAGTCCCATGTACGCTAGAATCCCTTCTACTCAGACATCGTCACTCTGACGACAAAGAAGAAGGAGTACCGTGAGAAGATGACGGTGAACTAACACACAAGACATGGTGCTGTTGTTTAGAAAACCCGTCCACCGGCAATACAGTGTGTGTTCCTGATCTGCAGACAGAAGGCACAGTCATCAGGCAGCACGAAGCTCCACACAGTTTTGTCATCCAGACCTCGGAGGGTGGGCTCATTTGCAGGAATGGGCAGATGACCCCTAAGATGTACCTGCCACATACACCCTTACTAGAGACAGTACCTCCCGTTTTCTGTGGCCCTCCCTTTTCCCGGGGAACTCTGACCACTCTTGGTGCACTTCCATCCACACCCTGTGCATCACATCCTCCTGATCCTGGGGAAAGCAGACCTAGGCTACAACCCAGGGGCCGCCATAAAGGTGTAACACAACACACAGGAAATATGTATGTAACACATCACAACACACAGACAACAAAGCTGCAATACAACATACAGGCAATAAAGATCTAAAACAACATACAGGCAATTAATATGTAACACAAAACACAGGAAATAAGTATTAACACATCAAAATAAATATGCAATACAACATACAGGCAATAAAGGTGTAACACAAAACATGGGAAATAAAGATGTAACACGTCGTAACACACAGGCAATAAAGATGTAACACATTAAAACACACAGGCAGTAAAGGTGTAACACAACACACAGGCAATAGAGGTGTAACACAACACAGTCAACAAAGATGTAACACATCATAACACACAGGCAGTAAAGGTTAACACAACACACAGGCAATAGAGGTGAAACACTACACACAGGCAATAGAGGTGTAACACAACACACAGGCAATAAAGATGTAACACAACACACAATCAAAATGTAACAAAATACAACACACAGGCAATAAAGATGAAATGCAGCACAATTGCAATGTTGATGTAATACAAAATACCACACAAGCAATAAAGGTACAAAACAATGCATGCAGTTAATAAAGGTGTAACATAACACAACACACAACTCCTTTCCTTTACTGCGACGTGCCAAAGCTTAAGAATCGGCAGACTTACAAATTTAAAAAAACCACACAAAGTGATGTTTAACTCAAGGGAAAGTACTCTGGCCTGTAGGGCAATCATTTTTCAAAACACAGTTGCTTTCCTTGACATAAGCTACGCTGGTGTTGTTCTGATTGGGCTATTTTGGTGACATGTCAAAAGTGTTCTTTGGTATTCAGGCTCTCGAGTGTGTGGATTCATTTTGAAAATGCAAAACCTGTTGTACAAAATGACATTCAGATGGAGTTCAGCCCCTTTTCTGTGGCCTCTTATTCAGTGAAAACATCACATGTGCTTCAAGTGGACCATCTTGATTGGGAACAGTTCAAGCCTAGGTAAGTACCAGCCATAAGTTTCAAAACTTTTTATTTCAGCATCAGTGACATATGTTGAAAATTTAAAAAAAAATATACAGTCATCTATTAAAAAACTGTAAAACGATCTCAAAAGATAGACATTATAGCTATTCCAATGAAGAAATAAGTATGTCAAATATGTTCGATAATCTGCTGAATTTCAAATAAGCAAAATCACGCTGTACACAAAAGCTGGGATCATTACACTCGTTCCATGAGTTAAAGATGTTAACACAGCCAAGCCAATAAAATGTTACACAACATAAACACACAGGTATTAAAGTGTAGCAACACAACAAGAGGTGTAAAAATAAAAATGTAACCATCAAACACTCAGGCAATAACAAGTGTAGCACATCACAGCACACTGCAATGAAGAGGTTAACAATACAAATTTAGTAAAATGTAACACAACACACAGGCAATAAAGATGCACAAACACAACACACATAAAATGAAGATATAATAAAACATAAACACATAACCAGATAATATGAAACAAACTGGAAATATGTCAGAACAACACAACACAAGCAATAAAGTCTGGAAAAACAACACCTCACAGTAAATAAGGTAAAAACACAGCCAATCTTTTGCGCGTGCAGAGCATATCGCAGCATCTACACACTTAGAAAACAACACAATAAACAAAAATAGCACAATCATTTTAAAACAAGCTCCTACATAAGCTTGCCGGCTTTATCAATTGGGACAAAACCACAGCAATCTTTGGAAATTAGGATGTATGAACAAAAACATCTTGACAGTGACATCAAGATTACCAGCTCAGGAACAATATTGAATAAAACACCCAAGGACAGTATTGAAACAACATAAACAATACAGCACTGATAGCACAAACGTTATCTACAAGGACAGTGCGAGGTTTGAAAAAGTAAAACAAAAGCATGCATACTGATTGAAGAAGGAACAAGTAAAAACCACAAAAGAAATGTTAATGACTGCTATAACATCTGATGATCAGTAGATAGGTTGGTTCACGTGCAGCTGTAAATTTAATACACATGAAAAACAGCAGCACGTAATTATGCGTTCCATTCCACCGTTCATGAGTAGGTCATGCTCGTTGATAGAGCGGTCCCTATTCCTTCTCCACGATAGATGATCTTACGCTGCTTTTGTGCCCAACCTTGTAGTATCATGAATCCCTGCTCCAGGTTCAATCATGCTTGCTCATGCAGCTTACCAGTGCAGCTGTTCATGTGGCTCCAGTGCTTATCAGCAAGTCATTTAGCACAAATTACACAAGGAAAGCCAGACAAAGATCCCACACCACCATGATCACAAATCAACTTAAACATCAAAATATGACAACAGACAATGTTCATGAGAATTTCCAACTAAACACAAAGCGTAAAGGTCAAAAACACGTAATGTTGTAGGATAACAGCTCACCTTCAGCAAGCTCAAGCATCGCAGGCTCACAGGGATCACAAACTAACTAACTGACCAACATCAACCACAAACTACGGTAATAAATTTAATAACCAAGTCACAAGATTAGGATTAAACACACTGGCATGAAATCAGTGCCACATTGCTAACACCCACTTTATCAAGTTCAAACACAGGCATCGCACTGTAGACATCAACGTACCAGAAGCGAGTAAACACCAGCAAACACACCGGTAACATTATGATGTCAATGAAATGGCGCAAGATCACCTCAAGAAAGTTCTGCGCTAAAACACGATAAATATTTGTCTCACTATCTCAACTTAATAACTCCATGAAGACAATCAATAAATCATTCCAAATTATGACTTCTGCTTTATTTTTCATACTCAGCCTAATAGATTTACTCATTATTTAGCATCCATCCATTTTTGAATTTGACTCAGTTCTTTTTTGTCTGGTACCGGCAGGATTTCCAGTGTCAGCATGCTTCTGACGACAAACTCATAGGTATCCCAACATGGATTCAGCACTTTGAGTACAAAACTCTAACTTCACAAAGTGGACACTGAACAGTTTATTTTCAAAGGCGCGTGAACACGTGATGCCTTGTGCATTAGCCACTTGTCTGCAATAAAGCAGGCCTCATCAGGAGCATGAACTGTATTGACTATTCAGATGCTAGCTTGGGAAATTGCACTGACCATAGTCGACAGGGTTTCACATAAAACCATGAATCGTGTTGAAGCCTTGTATAAACCGCAAGGCTACTGCTAACATGACATAAGATCCACATGGGTAGACAGGATTCAGACAATGAAGAATCACTTGAGTAATGTGCAAAGTTGATGATTAAGTTGTAGTATATCCAACAGACTGTCATGTTCTTTGACACGTTCCAAGTACCACCACTATCATAAAAAGAACAATGAACTCCTAGTGATGTATAAGGACCACAATTGAATGACCTAGCAAATTTTGCTGGGCTGGATTTATTGCGATGATTCTAGAGAAAGGTGCAGGATCAATGAGAGAGGAGTCTCTAAACAAGGAGTGGAGTGAAGTCAGTTTTTAAGGGCTGAAACCTTCACCTGCTGGAAAAGCAGGCAATAAAAGAGATGAAGGATGATTCAGATTACCGACTCTGGTTATCAGAACATCACCATGATTACTAGTTCATTTAAACCATGCGTTCGTTAGCTGTGACGATTTTTTCTAATCATAAATCATTTCAAATGGCTAATCAATTATTAAACACGATAAGAGTTAACTACTCCATTTATCATAACTTACTATCAAGAGAGGTTATACTAACTGCACTTATCATAAAAGCCATGACTCAGTTATGACAACATAATAATATATGCAACTGTCAAGAGAGACCGAGAGGGGTTGCTTGGGAGAACTAATAAAAATGAAAATAATAATGATCAATCTAAAAAATAAAAAAGAAGTATGCAAATTAAATTAAACGTTGAATTATGTAAAGCACAAGCAAAGTACTTACATTTAATCATTACATGCATGTATCGCTTAGCTATAGATTTAATCATATATCAAGTTAAATGCGCTAACTCATTTATGACACCATGCAGGCGCGCACACACACATTACACACATCACACACGATACACACGCATACAAAAGCATGCGACCTGAGAATTATAGGAAGATGATGGGCACTGTGCAACAGTACCCTGGGTGGTGTATAAATAAAAATAGCAGGCAGGCAGTTGCTCCTGAGATCAACACAGCCAGCAATATGCCCCATAGGTATCACTACAAATTCTGAAACACAACGTTGCATTCAGCTAGCGGATTAAAAGACACATTAAAGTACATGATGAAATCGAAATGGCACTAAAAGCCAAGGATGTGATCAAGTCGGTAAGATGGGCGGACACACATGACATCATTTTTTCTGACCACTACTGCTCTACATGCATTCACTAACTTCATGGAAGATGAGGGTGAACAACCGTATTGTATTTTCACGACGAGTTGCTCTACAACAGCGCATTCCCATATTAACCCTTCATTGAAGCATGGGAGACATTGTATTTAATTTTTCCCATGACGTAATTGCTCAAATGCATTATCAAAGCCAGATGGTCATGAAGGTCTGGGGGAGACACTGTATTTATTTTTCCCTGACGATTTGCTCTACATGCATTCATTCAACCCTTCATGAAGGTTGGGGGAGACATTGTATTTATTTTTCCTGACGTTTTGCTCTATATGCATTCATTCAACCCTTCATTAAGGATGAGGGAGACATTGTATTTATTTTTCCTGGCGTTATGCTCTGCATGCATTCATTCAACCCTTCATTAAGTATGAGGGAGACATTGCATTTATTTTTCCTGGCATTATGCTCTGCATGCATTCATTCAACCCTTCAATATGGATGGGGAAGACATTGTACTTATTTTTCCTGGCGTTATGCTCTGCATGCATTCATTCAAACCCTTCATTAAGGATGGGGGAGACAGGGTCACTACATTTTTCCCCAACGTTCTGCCCTACATTCATTCAACCCCATCATTAAGGATAGATTCCTCGATGTAAGGGCTTCTGGGTATGGTCTATCACTGCTCAGATGCTTTCACTGTGTGCATGAAACATGTCTTGGGCATAAAGTCTAAGCAAAACAGTGCTCAAGGTATCAAGACCCTTTTGATGTGAACATGTGTTCATGGCCATAGTTCTTCCTCTTTCAGAAAAATGTCCTACAAAGCTCTAAGGGACAGACTTAGAGAGTCAAAGTGGAAATGGGAATTCATTCTTTGAGGCTGAGGGGGGGGGGGGGGGGGGGGGGGGGGGGGCAAACCCCTGTAGTCACAGTTCTTCCTACATTGCGTTTATCAAGAAGGGTGTGTTCATGGGATGTCAGACAGACTATGGTAATAAAGGGGATGCCTGCTATGAGACAGCAGACCAAGCAATCTGGAGTCAGTCCATATAGTGTACAGAAAGATGGCCACTAGTGGGAGCTCTAAATCCACTGTTATGTTCGATTCTAGCACGAACAAAACTACTGGACCTGTCCAGTGGTCCAAACTACACACACCTGGACAACGGAATTTAATCAGTCCCTGCTCCAAAACCAGTAGAGATCAGGAAACTGTTTGAGTCCAACGCTCTTATGAGTGCTGTTACAAGTTGCTCTGGCTTATTTTTACAGTTGTGGAGTTTTGCCAAAAGCTGGAAGGGAGGTTGTGTTTTTGAAACCAACCTTTTAGTCAGAGATAGACGGACAGAGCAAGGCACAGATAGGTCGTGGTCCCTTGGGTGAATGGAAGACTGACACTGAATATTTGGCTGCTGGTTAAGCAGGTTAGTTAAATGAGGGATTTGCTACTTTGATTCGCACTGATTTTCTGAAGTTATAATGGAAGCTGCAATTTTATTTCTGTTGTAGATGAAGCTGACTTGTCATCACCACGGCACTCCATAGCTCAAGAAATAAAGAGAGCAGAATCATGTTACATTTGAAAACCAGCAAGCACAATGCATGGAAAGGCATCTGCTTTAAACTTGACAAGAAAACTTCCCAAATGAAAATGTGCCAACGGTATGAAAGACAGGAGAAAAACACCTCTGTTTCCATCAGTTACCCAAGGCTGTAGCATGTGTTCATTAACAAGAAAGAGTCGGGTTGCGAAATTCTTTGTTGCCATTTTCTATAAGAATTTGTGTACCAGGAAAACTGTGATCTTTACTAAGAACTAAGCCTTTCAAATAAAAAGTGCCTCTGAATTTTGACCATAATAAAGAGGAAATTTACAATCTTCCTTTATCTGAGCCCAAATCTGACTTTCTAACTTGTAACCAGTCTTCTGCTGGGCCTGATGAAGTACATGACAGTGTTTCAAAGCATATTCCAGACTGCTACTTGAAGAGAATATTGAAATTCCATGGATACGTTTGGACAACAGGTTTCTTCTCTCTGTTGGAGGGTATATCCCATGTCATTCTTCTTGAATATGACAAAGACCTGAAAAATCTTGATACTGACAGCCTGATATTCTTGACTAGTGTATCTGTATTTTAATGGAAAATAGTTATTTCCTGAATGATGTGCAAGCTGACCAAATAACTAATTAGCTTGTCCACTTGGAAACACCGATCCATATTTTTTATAAACAGACAGAAAATGTGGTCATTTTTTAATATCTGAAAAAGGCTTACAACACTTCATGGAAAAATGAAAGTCTTCACATCTCCGCGGCCTTGATCTCCAAAGTCGTTCGTGACATTTGTTCTGCTCTCCTTCAGGTGAGTATCACCACACGAGCAGTGCCACACGCTGTTTAAAAAAAAAAATCGCTTTCTGTAAGTTTAATTGTTTTCCCATGAGACTACTTTTTGTAACAGAATTTGGCCAGACAACTCTCTTGTTTCTGTTGTTTGTTTCATATGAGCAAAATACGCATTGCACAAGGGACCCTAGTTTATTTTTATAGCTAAAAGTGACAGGAGATCAACTTCATGGGATCATTTCAGTGGATGATCTTCAGAAGCTGTATTTGGTAGGTGAGTGCATCAGATCAGAAAGCTTTGAACCTTCTCTGTGTGATCACTCATACAAACCAGTTTTGCAGATGAAAAGAATCTACAGTTTTTGTACAGGGTCTGGTAATTTTTAGGTTTTACAACTCATCAAGGTCATCACCTCTGAAATCACTCAATCCAATTCATCATTCAGGGTTTAGAATGTCTGAAAGAGTTCCAAGACACGCCTGTGCGCAGTCTGTCTGTACATGGAAGCTAGAGAATCTTGCCTGAAAACATCACCATCTAAAACTAATCCTAGCTACATGAAATTATAATGAGATTATTACAATCCCCCTGATGACTGCAATCTTACTCGCAAATATCAGACAAAGATGTAGGAATATCCTTATGCCATCCTGCTGACAGGGGTTCACATTCTCTTGATGTCCAAAAGACATACACCAATTGGGGCATTATCTGTGACTTTCTCAAACTCCCTGAGAATCCTTTGTGGATGCTGGAGACCCTGGCTGCTTTTTGTTGATCTTCCAGCTTACAAGAGAGATGTTACCATTTTGATTATCTCTACAGTCTCTCTTTGAAGTCGTTCAGGCTGGTTTCTTGGTACCAACCTTTTCTCTGATGGACCCATGTTGGCAGAGGTTGTAGCTTGTGCCAACTTTTGTCCCACCAAGGATTCAACTTTTCAAACATCGACCTTCAAACGTACTGGTGTATACTGTTGAACTTTAATACTGATTAAGCAATCTCATGAGAATAATTTCCTAGTTTTTTTTTTATTCACTTTATGCTCTGGATGTCATTGTTAGAGGGAACATCAATAATTCCAGACGTTTTCCTGGGTGTTCATGATGCATTTTTGAAACAGGACAGGAATGACGCCGATCTTACCTGGACTTTGCAGCGCATTGGCATTTTAGGTAATGAGGCTATTGACCAACTCACCCAGAGTGCCCCTAAAAAGAAAATCTCCAAGTCTACTGTACTCATACTCAGACTCAAAATCTTAATTCAAACACCACACGCAGTTCCTCTAGCAACAGGTATGGAACAGACTGATAAAAAATCCCACTCTTCCAGATACGCCATAGCCCAAAGAAGATCCCTTTCTGTGGTAAAAACAGCAGGCTAACACAGGCCATTTTCACATTGCACATGTATGATATTCTTTTGTTGGCTAAATATGAAGGAACCCTTACTAAGTGTCTAGTGATGAGCAAATTACCACCAAACATCTGCGTCCTGATTGTCAAGATGTCCATGACATTGCACTAAGCATTTCACAGCAGATCTCTCAATGATCTTACTTTGCGAAGCTCCATCAGTCAACAATTGTCAATTTTTCAGAGAATGGTGGGTTTTTTTGTCTGGCATTAGTTTACAGTTCAAGGGGGTTTAATGTAAACACAGCTGATTTGCGGTTTTAAATACTAATTTTATCCTTTTCAAAATGGTGTTTTTTTGTTGACCAGAGACCTGGTACGAGGCAGAACAAAAGAGCTGATTTTAGTTTTTCTTTCATTTGCATATCATTGCACGTTTTAAGTTGTGCTGCAATCATTAACACAGTGACAGCCCTAGTAGATTCTCTGTGGTTGGCGGGACTATGAACAATATGATACAACTAGATGACACATCACTGTTTCATTGTTTATTGCAAAATTCTAATGGTAACCTTGCCAAAAGGCTTCTTAGAGTCAGATCAATTGTTTGATTTGAGCCCCTTTCCCTTAGTTCAGGTTTTGAATCTCTCCCATGTTTATTCTTTAGTTAATTTTTTAAAACTTATTATGTTTGGCATGATTCTAGTATTCGCGTATTGGGTGGTTTCCTGGGATTTTTTTCAGATTCATTTTCTCAACAGTCATGCTCTTTCACTTGATATGATGAACCCAACTGATATCACCATTTAACAGTCGGTCATGCTCTTTCACTTGATACGATGAACCCAACTGATATCACCATTTAACAGTCGGTCATGCTCTTTCACTTGATATGATGAATCTACCTGCTTTCACTGCATTCCCTCCCTCCCACGACCCTCACATACATTGTTAACTAGTCTTCTGATATCACTCACCCCGGGGAGATGTAAAAAGACAAACAAAAGAGGTGGCACTGCCGTCGTTTACAAAGCCACACTGGAACCAGCGCTTTTTTCCTGTCACTCCCTTCCTTTCTCACCTGAATCTTTTGAAGTTTGAAAACTCAACCTTAACATATCTACCATTTGATTACTTTCTGCTGTCTTTACACCCTACATCTTAGCTATAAGAACAATCTGACATCTTCCGTCTTCCATCAAGAGTTCCACTCACTCCTGCATCACAACAGCCTTTCTCCTTGGAAGCTTTTCATTCTTGGTGACGTTACAACCAGTCTTCTCCTGATGTCAAACGTCTTTTCTCTGTCCAACCACTCTCGTCCCCAGCTGGTGAACGAAGTAGCGCACAGATCAGGACATATTTTAGACAAGCTTATTACCAATGTTTCCCAAAATCTGGTCACATCGGTGTCTGTTACTGATGTACTTTCTGATCATTCCACCAGTCTTTTCTACCCCAATATTGCAAACCTATCAGAAAGAAGAAGTGCGTCAACACCGCAACCTCAAGGCCATAGATATTCAGACTTTCTCTTCACAAGCTGCTATATGCCTATCACAAACCTCTGACAACAATAACCCCTCTAAACACTGCAATACTGTCCTCACCAACAGCTTGATGAGCGAGCACCTCCCACTGACCATCTTCTGCCTGACAGGCCCTGTGTGCCATTGTACACCTATGATATCCTGGTCGCAAACACCAGCAAATAGAGTGGCAGTGGTGAAAAACAAAAACCGAAATCAACAAGCAGCTCTTTCAAAAACAAATCATCATCATCATCAGACCCGTGACCTTGGCGGTCGTGGGGGAGACACGAAAGACGATGCCATGGTAAGCCTCCTCCATCCATCTCGGTCCTCAGCTCTGCGCAGTAGTGCCGAGTCATTCATCCTGGTCCATTCTCTGATGTTGTCCATCCATGACTTGTTTTGTCTTCCCCTCTTTCTGCCACCTTCGAGTGTTCCCTGCAGTACTGTTTTTGGCAGAGTGTTGTGGCGGGTGACGTGGCCGAACCATGTCAGCTTTTTCTTCTTGACGATGGTGAGAAGGGGTTCCTGTGGACCTGCCAGCCGTGTTATTTGACTCTTGACAAATTCATTGGTCTTTCGTTCTCTCCAGGATATGCCCAGTAGTTTTCTATGGCATTTTGTTTCAAATGACTGGATTCGCTTTGCTGTTTCAGCAGTCAATGTCCAGGTTTCACTTCCGTACAGCAGGATAGTCTGAATTAGGGCTTTGTAGAGCTTTAGTTTGATTGGGAAACTGATCTCTTTACTTTTCCATATGGTGGTGAGTTTTGTCATGGAAGATGTTGCCATGGCTATTCTGACTTTGATTTCTGTCGTCGATCGCCCGTCCTTTGTGAGTGTATCGCCAAGGTATTTAAAAGCGTCTACCTCCTCCAGTTGTTGACCGTTCATGTAAATTTTAGCAGTGGCATTGCTCGTGCTGTTTACAAGTACTTTACTTTTCTCCGAGCTCACCTCCATCCCATATGCTCCAGCTCTGTTCTCAAGTCTGGTCGTAAGATCTTGCAGCTCTGTGTTACTTTCGCCCATGAGGTCAATGTCATCGGCAAATCGCAAGTTGTTGAGGGGTCTGCCACCAATGGAGATGGTAGAGTGGAAGTCATGGAGGGTCTCTCTCATAATGTTTTCCAAGAACAGATTAAACAGGACTGGAGATAACAGGCATCCTTGTCGGACCCCAACTGTGGTTTTGAAGTAGTCTCCAACCTGATTGCTCAGAAGGACTGCACTGCTTGCGATGTTGTATAGTGCTTGAATGGTTTGCTCTAGTCCTTCTTCAATGCCAAACATTCTGAGGATCTGCCACAGGCCTTCGTGCCATACTCTGTCGAAAGCCTTCTTGAAGTCGACGAAATTGTGGAACAGGTCTCTCTGATGTTGAAGATGTTTTTCCATCAGGATGTGGCAGTTAAAAATCTGTTCGATTGTGCTCCTGTCTGCCCTGAACCCAGCTTGTTCCTTTGCAAGGTGTTCTTCTGCCTCCTTCTTTAGTCGATTCAAAATAACTTTGAGCATGATCTTGCTGGCGTGGCTGATGAGGCTGATTGTTCTATAGTTTTGGCATTGGCGTAAATTCCCCTTCTTGGGCAGGGTATGATGAGTGGTCGTGTCCATTCTGTTGGCCACTGTTTTGTCTCCCAAATCTTCTGACAGATAGCTGTAACATGTGTGATGACTATTTCGCCACCATGCTTGAGAAGCTCTGCTGGTATGTTGTCTGCTCCTGGGGACTTTCCTACTGGTAAGCTGCGGATGGCTTCTTCCACTTCTTCCCTCAGTATAGGTAATGTTTAAGGGTGCTCTTGATGTTGCTGCTTTCTCTTCTATTATGCTCTTGTCAGGTTGTATTGGGTAGTTGTACAGTTCTTGACAATACTCAGACCACCTGTTCAATGCAGCTGAGCTTTCTGTGAGGAGGTTTCCGGAGCTGTCTTCAATGACTGATGATTTGGTTTGAAGTGGTTTTGTGAGTTTCTTCAGGGTGTCGTATGCCTTTTTACTGTTGCCCACTTTCATGCTTTTTTTCGATCTCATCACATTGATCACTGATCCACTTCTCTCTGGCCTTTAACATTGACTTCTTCACGAGATTGTTGGCCTCCCGGTATTCTTTAGGGTTGGAAGACCTGGTTGGTTTCAGTGCTCTTCTTGTATCGCAGAGGTCCAAGATGTCATTGGTAGTCCATGGCTGGTGTTTATTCCTCTGAGACCGAGTACCTCCTCTGCTGTTTCTCGGACTGCCTCATTAAAGTTGTTGGTGAGGTCATTGATGTCATTGTCCAGGAGGGTTAATGCCGCAAAACGTCCGCCAAGCTTAGCTTGGAAGATCTCCTCGACATCTGGATCTTTCAGTTTGTCCACGTCAAATTTGATACGTGGGTTTGCAGGCTGTTTGTTTTTCTTCAGCTTCATTTTGAATACCAGCAGCACAAGGTCGTGGTCGCTGCCTATGTCAGCTCCAGGGTAGGTTCTTGTTCTGGCTCTGTTGATGCTGGATTTGAAGCACCGTGGTGTTAAGATAAAATCTATTTGGTTATGGATCTTGCCGTTTGGCGCATGCCAGGTTGTCCTCCTTGACTGCTTGTGGGGATAGAGGGTATTGGCAATGGTAAGTCTGTGGGTGCAGGCAAACTCCAGCAGACGTAGTCCCCTGTCATTGGTCTCTCCAGTTCCAAACTGACCAACTGTTCCGGCCCATTGGTTGTAAGAGTCAGGACCTACTGTGGCATTAAAATCCCCTTGGATGATGATGATGTCCTTCTTGGGTATTTTCATAATGGTCTCTTCAAGATCTTCGTAAAATTCTTCTTCTTCTTCATCTGCATGGTCAGATGACGTGCATAGATTTGTATGATGGTGATGTTCTTGGGCTTGGCCGACACCCGGATGCTGATAATCCTGCTGGAAGCCGGTGTACAGCTGATAATGCACCCCACTACTTCCTTTCTGACAATAAATGCCACTCCATGTTGGTGATGTTTCTCTTGGCCACTGTACCAGATCTTGTTGCCTCTGCCATCTGTCCACAACCACTCTGAACTTCCCTCTGTATTTTCTGCATTCTTTTCGACAATGTTCGCAACATACACTCCAGATTGGATAAGGCTCCTTTTCAGCCGGCACTTCCTGAACCCCAATTCTCTGCCACTTCTCTTCTTTCATCTAACAAGTGACAACAAAATCAACACCCCCACACACACACACATCATGCGCGCGCACACACACACACACTCACGCACACACTTACACAAAAGCGCGCGCGCACACACACACACACACACACACACACCCACACTGTGTGTCAGCTACCTTGTTCAGAATGTCCCTTTCTCGCACCAGGTCCTCAATGGCTTTCTTGTCGGCCTCTGCCTGCTTCTTGGCTGCATCCAGCTCTGCACATCATCAACCACATCAACCATATCTTAATGTAAACACATTACATTTTTTTAATTGAACAGAACACAATGCATAAATCTAAACCGCATCTTCACTGTCACAAATCATGATCTAACTTCATGGATTAGTGGTCTAGAGGTAATGCACCTGCCTAGAAAGCGAAAGGTCGGAAGTGTGTGGTGGTTTAAACCCCCGTTTGGGCCGAAAACTTTCCCCCCATCTATTCGATCATGAGTGGTGGTCTGGGTTCTAGTCTTTTGGATGAGATGATAAACTAAGGTCCCGTGTAAATAGTATTTAGCATATGTAAAAGAACCCCCACAACAAGAGAGTCGTCCCTGGCAAAATTATGCAGAGAAAAGCCACTCTGATAGGGAAACAAATACAGTTGCAGACAGGAAAAGAGAAATAAAATAATGGGTGGCGCTGCTCTTGTGGCGACGCGCTATTCCCGAGGGAGAGCAGCCCGAATTTCAAGCAGAGAAATCTGCCGTGACTTAAAGTGGTATAAAATAAAATGTCATCACTTAACTTAGCTGTAGTCTGAGCCCAAACCCTATCCTTCTACCCTTGTTCTTGGCTGCATCTAGCTCTTCACACCAACTACATGGTTACAGTTACGTCATCACTTAACTTAACTGTAGTCTGAGCCCAAACCCTATCCTTCTACCCTTGTTCTTGGCTGCATCTAGCTTCTCACACCAACTACATGGTTACAGTTATGTCATCACTTAACTTAACTGTAGTCTGAGCCCAAACCCTATCCTTCTACCTTGTTCTTGCTGCATCTAAGCTTTCACACAACACATGGTTACAGTTTTGTCACACTTAACTTAGCTTGTCTGAGCCCAAATCCCTTTCCTTATCCCTTGTTCTTAGGCTGAATCTAGTCTACCTATATACACCAACCCACATGTTACAGTTATGTCATCTACTTAACTTAGCTTTATGAGCCAAACCTAACCCTAACTACCCTTGTTCTCTGGCTGCATCTAGCCTTCACACCAACTTCTGGTTACACTATGTCAATACACTTAGCTGTAGTCTAGCCAAACCCTACCCTAGCTACCTTTGTATCTTACCTAGGCCGCAATCTAACATACTCTGTTCCTCATTTCACTTGATTCTTACTGTTACGTCATCATTATGACTACAGTTGTAAACCTCCCAACCTAGCCCTTTACTGCTCTTTAGCTGTATCCAGCACTTATATCCATGCAAACACATCTGCACTGTTTTGTCCAGATTTACTTACTTTAATTTTAAGCCAACCCTAAACTTCTGCCAGCTTTGTGGCTGTATCACAACTCTGTTATCACTATACACTTTTAATGCTAGTCTTAGCCTTAAATTATAACCCTAACCCTCCATCTGCCAGATTCTTGACTGCATCTAGCTCTCATATAACATTCCATAAAATCGTCATCACTAAATCATTATAAACTTAACCCTAAACTAAGCCAACAATCGTCTTGATGCCACTGTCCTGGCTGAATCCACACATTGTATCACAAACTATCTTCCTTACAGAAGTCAATCAGATATATACTTAACTGTAAACTGTACGCAAACTAACCCTAGACTAAATCTTTATGGTTAATCTGTAATCTAACAACCCCAACTAAATCTATAAATAACATTCCTCTGCCAGCTTCCAATTTCAATCTTGTACATTTATATTGTCAATAGATATTGACTCAAGACCCATAGCTTTTAAAACCTTAGCCCAAGCCCTAACCTCCTGCACGTGCTTGAGTGCACCATGCTGCTGATACTCAAATACATTATGTCTTTGTCCGAGACTTTACTTAGCTTTAACAAATTTTAGCCATGCCTAACCTCCTGTTGTGCCTTGGTGCATCCGCGTGCACATCTCCATGTTACAATCTAGACACTTTTGATTTACTGAGACCTTTGTTTACTTCTTAGAATGTTAATACCAATCCTAAACCTCTCTATCTTGTTCTTGACTGCATCCAGCTTGAGGCATATTATCTACCTGTAAATCCCGGCTTCTATGAATGATCTAACATTCTTAAGATAAATAAACTTCTACTTTCAATAGAATATCGGCACAAGTAGCAATGTCTTACACATTATAGATGCAGAAATCTGGCTTAAAAAGTCATATATTTTCGGAGCTCATTTGACTACTTAATCGTAATAGGAACTGTCCAAGAGCAATTTCAGCTCATATTCTTATGGCTTTGAAATGTTGTCGAACAACATTGTCCAATTTTATTGCGGTTTTAAGATCCATAACTCTATGACGCAGTTTCCAAAATGAGTTCAGACTTTCAACTAAGAGAAGTGTCAGATGAAACTCTGCCCAGGACGCTTCCTGGCTCTGTTTCTCAAAAATGACCACTGCTTTCAATGAAATATACTCGTAATGTTCACAACGTGTGTGATGCGGTCATGCGTGCAACGTAAAAATATCGTTTTTGCTCTTTCCAATCGAATGGTTTAACACACATTGATTCCAACATGTGGTGTTTGTTCTGGATGCGGATGCTCTTTTAGTGCGTGTCGGTGATTGTACGCGAATGCGTGTTTTTCGCGCACCTGGTTTGTCTGTGTGATTATTTATTTTAAGCTATCTTGGTATGCTTTCATACAATCTGAATGTGTGTTTTTTTTGTGTTTTTGGATTAATGTTAGGCAAATGGGGCCTATCAGTATGTAATGGCCAGTGGGATGATTAAAGTGTTTTCGACTTGACTTGACTTGAAAACCTCAATAGAAATTCGCAATTACGTCGTAAGCAACTCTGTGAAGCGCTGATTGTTTGTTTAGTTCTCGCAAAAACACTCTCTATGAAAATTATTAATTCACAAGGAGCTGCAGTCCTGGCACTATCAATTATGGTATCTTCCATGAGCAACTTTCAAGCTTGTCACATCTCTGCATTCTTTCACGTTTAGACTATTGTAATTTTTTTGGTTGGTCTTTCCAGCAGTCATCCAATAACTTCAACAGCATACCAAAACTCTGGCAAGCTGATGTCCTAAAAACGGCCATAATCTGAAACCAAGTCACTCCTCTTTGGTGATCCTCTTCACTGGCTGCTCTGTATCACAGATGACATGAAGTATAAGGATCATAATACCCATGTCAAATGCTCTTCAAAATTGCACCATGAACTTATCTCGTAACTGTCATTGAACTGTATACTGCCATTCCGTTCCTTCGCTCAGCTGCTGATGACTTTGTGCTTTCGAAAGACCGATTCAACACTCATCTGTGCCAGTCGCTCTGTTCTCTGTTTAAAGTGTTCCATCACTGCAGGAAATGTTTCCTCCTTCTCACGTTCACCAAAAGCCTTTCACTTGATACTGTCCATCAAACTCACCAGCCTCCAAAAAATGCATTTATTTCTACCTGAACTTTACCATCATCTATTATTTTCATAACTTTTCAACAGCATCCATTCATTTCCTTCATCACCACCTAAGTGTGTTGGTGTGTTGTATTTGTGTTGTTACGGCTGGTATTTGTGAAGAGGGAAGAGTTATGTGTGGAGTGTTGTGGTTGTGTGGGTCGGTGTTAGTCATTGAGGTTGAGTGTGCAATACAATAAAATACTTATGTTAAAATGAAGGAAGTTCATTCTGTAAATGAATTGAGTGCAGACGGCTTGATTTGTTTGTTTTACAAGATTACAAGTATATTAATTCCATATATTGCAGATTATTAGGTCCACAGAAAAGTGAGATAGAGTTCACTGGGTTCACCTATCAGTCGAAAGGATATTCGTATTGACCCTTTTAAAAACAAACGCTGTTGTTGGAACTTTCAGCTCACACACAATGTCAAGGAGCTGAGGTGAATAATGGAGATGGTCCATTTTCTAGGAGTCACCTATCCCAATATTCAACAACATATGTACCCTTGTCCAACATTCTGGGGAAAAAAGCTTGATGTGGGGCCTTCCACGAAGACACAAGCCTATCTCAGGTGAAGGAGCTGATAACACCGCACAACCATGCCTTTTATGATCATTCAAAGATATCAACTGGTCATTACTGAGCTCAGAAACAGCTATTGGCATGGAAGCAGTACTCTCCAGGATCATGGAAAATGGCACCCAGCACCCAGTGACTTACTGTCAAGAACATGACAGCATAGAAAAGAGGTTTGCCCATGATATGGTCACTGGGATGATTTGACGACATATAGGTTGAATTGCCAGCATTGGCATTAAAGATGACTCACAAGCCTTTAGTCCCCTGGTGGCACTCAAGGACTATTTAACACTCATCTCCGATGCCAATGCATCTGATCGACTTTCTTGCTTTAAGTTGTTGCTACTAAATGCAGAGGAAAAAGTGTTGTACCGTCACCTTATCAAGGGTCAACTCAGTTCACAGGCAAAGAGCCTGTTGATAATTGAAATATGCAGAGATAGTGAGAGTAACCATCACAGTGGCATGGCCAGACTTCTGATGCCTACCTAGAGAATAATAATAAAATGTATGGACATTTATCAGCGCTGAAATCTGTGAAAGCAACAATCACTTAAAGCGCTCAGATATTTTTTTTTTACTATCTGGAGATAATGGAATAAGCAACTCACTATGCTATTTTTAACATCCACTCCCGTGTGTATGCTGGTTTTGTAATTTTGTCTCTGTTCCACCGTAGCACACAATGGCACTCTGTAGTCGAAAAGCGGAACCCACGGCACACAATGGCCTACTCTTCGAAAGCGTGAACAGGATTTAGTGTGCACCAAGATGTTCTGCTGCTATTGCACATTGGGCTCATCGGTTTATAGTCTCATCTGAGACTTGGTAAAGGTTGCTGGAGAAACCAAAGGCATACCGCCTTGATTTATGCACAGGAGTACACCACTGGCTGCTCAATGCAAAAAGGATGTCGACTCGTAGCATTGACACCTTTTTGCAATACGAGAAAGCTTGGTAGTTTTCAATGGAATCCTTAATTCAAGGAGATGGATTGTCATCCCCTTTATTGCAGCAAGGTGTTTGCTTGAAAGAATTTTTACTGAGGGCACACATGGAATCACAGTGCAGAGAATTGAGCACACAATGAGTTGGTTGCACCACATAGTCAAGTCATCAAGGAATTATTGTTTATTGTCATTTTGTCAGGAAAAATAACCATCTAGAGAGAACTCTTCTAGCTCCACCTGACCTTCAACAAATTGGTTTTGACAATCTGGCAATATCAAGAATGCCACTGTTTTAAGTTGTGGACTATTAATCCAGATACACAGACATTGCCCACCTTTCCAACATTACATGAAAGACCTCTGTATATAAGATGAAAAACTGGTTCTCTCACCATGGCGTTTCAGAAACAGTGATTTCTGACAATGGAACTCAGTTCACAGCATCTGAATTTAAAGCACTTGATGCTGACTGAAATGTTCACCATGTCACAATGAGCCCCCACTACCCACAGGCCCATGGTACTGTTAAGAAAGCTGTACAAACAGCCAAGAAAGTTCTGAAACAGGATGACGGCTTTAGAGCTCTACTTGCATATAGGTTTACCCCTATTCCTAAGCTGAAATACAGCCTAGCTGAGCTGGCATATGAAAGAAAGCTTCACACAGTTCTACCGGTGCATCCCCGAACATTGTCTCCTCAAGTGCTTCTCTGCAGAGAACTGCAGAAGAGAGAAGTTGTCTCCAAAAGCCAGCAGAAGGTAACTTTGATCCTCGACATGGTGTCCAGTCACTCTCTGCTCTCATCCCTGGTGATCCAATCACTGTGAATTGGATGGAGAGAAAGAGAGACGGTGGAAACAACCAGCAGTGGTGGTGAAGCCATGTGCTCAACCTTCTTACCTCCTCTAGACACTGGAGGGAAGTAAGCTGCGACAAAATCGTTGCCACATCAGGTTGCAGAAAGAGCCTGGTGAAGCCTCCAGCACAAGTTCACCTTGGGGTAAGGCTGTAGAGGCTACACCTTCACTTCCCCCTTCAGTCAGTGCAGCATCTGGACCATCTCTACTGTCATCACAGTTGCCAACGGTTGAGCTAAGAGCCCTGTGAAGTCAACCCATCCACATCAAAGCAGTCTTGTAGTCTTGTTACTTATTTGGCAGGATGATTGTGTTCTAGTCATGTAGAGAGCAGAGGACTGGTCTGTAGGTGAAAAATGCATGCAAATGACCCATGGCCTGGACCCCTGTAGGGATGCCGGGGGCCTGTTAGTATAAATAGCATCCCCAAATTCTTGAAATTCTGTGCTAAATATGTCATATTTTCTTTCACTCTCTTTGTTTCTGCCTTGTTTATTTCTTCCTTGGTCCATTCTCCTGCCGCTGGCTGAGTGTTTGATGCAGACGAAGAAGAATCCATGGCCTGTACAAATGAGCAGTGCGCTGTTAGGCTATTTCACTTTTTCATTAAGTAACCGTGTAGCTTCTTTACCATTATAGGACTCCTGGGTAGGGTATTACAGGGATGTTTTTCTTCCAATATATATAGTTACTGGAAGAGTGTGTTTGTCATTTTCAACAACGATGCTTTGCTGAAAAACACCTTGGTCATTGCAAACTAAGAATTTGACAAGGCCAATTTGCTGGAAATTCATTGTTATATGTTTTTATCTTATTGATCAGGAAAAATAGATCATGTTTAAGTGCAAGTCATTTCTTTAACTTTAGCTGGGTGGGGGTGGGGGTCATGATTTGGTATTATTAAACTGAATTCTGGTATACAGACGCTGCTGTAATTCTCAACACGGTGTCTGTGAGTATGTGAGAAAGTAATCCTCTCAATCTCTCATCTCATCTGCTTCTGTAATCCCTCCGGGGTCGTAGGGGCTCTGCAATGACCAACGTTGCACCAGTTGGCTCCATTTGTGGTGGTTGTGGGCAAGTGCCAGGGTTGTCGGGAAGCTCTTCCGGGTCCATTCAGTGATGTTGTCCGCCCATTTTTTATTCGGCCTACCTCACCTTGCAGTATGGTCTTGGAGAGCCCATCTGATCTTGTCAAATGCTCAGACCATCTGAGCTTCCTTTTCTTGACTGTGGTCAGCAAGTCATCATAGTGCTTTATTTGCTCAGTGATGGGTTAGTTGTACTTCTTCGTTGGTAATGGTGTCTATGTATGAAATGCCAAGGAGTCTTTGGGCATCTCATCTCCAAAGCCTGGATCCTCCTTCACAGATTTGCATTCAATGTCCAGGAATCGCATGCATACAGGTATGTGGAGATGACCAGTGCGCCAGTAGCTTGACCTTGGTCCTGAGAGAGATGTTTCGTTTTTTCCAGATGGTCTTGAGCTTCGCCATTGCTGCTACTGTTTGTAATAATAATAATAATAATACATGGAATTTATACAGCGCTATATCTTGCAAAAAACAAATCAAAGTGCTTTCATTCATACAAGTCTTTCACATGCAGCCAGTTACAAGTAATAGTTTTTACAAATTCAAATGTAAACACACACACACACACACACACACACACACCGCGCGCGCGCGAAGGTTTACACTCCGGCAAGGTGATTGGGGGGGGGGGGGGGGTGGTTGTAGAAGCCAGGGACAGAAATGAAATGAAACAAGAGGAGAGAATCTAAGGTTTGAAATAAATGTGTCTTTAGGCTGGATTTAAAAGCATCATAAGTAGGCTTTTGGTGAAGAGAGAGGGAGGTCATTCCAGATCAATGGACCAGAAACAGAGAAAGAGCGACGGCCAACGGTGAACTGGTTCAATCTAGATATTCTTAAGCACAAGGTATCTGCAACAGAGCGGAGGGAACGAGGAGTGTACAGGTGAAGACATTCACAGAGGTAGGAAGGTGCCGTTTTGTGGAGACATTTGTAACAGAGGGTACAGATCTTATAGTTTACTCTCTGTGGCACAGGCAGCCAGTGAAGAGATCACAAGAGAGGAGTAATGTGCTAAGATTTTTTCTTTCTGAGGACTAGTCGAGCTGCAGTTTTGTATACGTTGAAGAGGGTGGATAGGTGATGCTGGCAGACCAGCCAGAAGAGAATTGCAATAGTCCAGATGTGAGAGCATGAGAGACGTGACTAGTTTGGATGTTGCATCAGTGGACATATACTTTCGAACTGCGCTAATGCGCTGTAATTGATAGTAGCAGGACTGGCAGGTTTGGGTGATGGATTTTTGCATGGAGAGTGTGTTGTTGATAACTACCCCTAGATATTTCACTGTAGTGGATAGAGGGACAGACGTATTACGGATTCGATTGAAGCTGTTGTGATGGAAGAAAGTTTGTGTTTGGTCCCTACAAGCATGACTTCAGTTTTATCAGCATTTAGTTGTAACTTGTTTTGTATCATCCAATTTTGGATATCTTGAAGACAGTAGGACATATTTGTCAAGAGAGAAGGCAGATTTTCAGGAGTTTCGCTGCTAAGAATCTGAGAGTCGTCTGGATAAAAATGATGGCTGACTTAATGAGGGTTTATTATATGTGAAAGTGGAGCAGTGTAGAGAGTGAAAAGAACAGGGCCGAGAACTGATCCCTATGGGACTCCACATTCCAGTTTCGCAGGTGTTGACTGAATCTTATTTACTGCAACTGTGTGAAATCGGTCTGTAAGGTATGAACTGAACCAGGTGAGGGATGTGTCTTTAATCCAAATGTGTTTGGAGACGGTAGAGGAGAATTGAGTGGTCTATAGTGTTGAAGGCTGCAGATAAGTCGAGGAGAGTGAGAAGGGAGATTTTTCCTGAGTCAGAAGTGTGCATGTTTAAAGTGTGGACTAGGGTGGTCTCGGTGCTGTGGTTGGCAGGATAGGCAGACTGAAAAGGGGAAAGGAGATTGTTGGAATGAAGATGGCTGTTGAGTTGTTTCAGAACAACTTTTTCAAGGACTTTAGAGTAAAAGAAAGGTTAGAAGTAGGTCTGTAATTCTTCAGAATGTTAGGGTCGAGGTCGTGCTTTGTGAGTAGAGGCGTAACAATTGCAGTTTTGTGAGCTAATGGAAAAATACCTGAGAGAAGAGATGAGTTTACTATTTGTGCAGGTCTTGAGAGGATTTTGGTATATGAATCTTCTTCAGTAATAATAGCTCCAAGGTACTTGAAGTGATCTACAACCTCAAGTTCTTTTCCACTGACTGTGATCTTGGTAGTGATTGGCTGTCATTATTTGTCATGAGTTTTGTCTTCTTGGCACTTATCTCCATGCCGTATCTGGAGGTTTTTTCGTCCAGGTGGCACACTAGGTTGGCTAGTTTCTGTTTGTTTCCTGCCAGTCTGTCATCGGCAAGCCTGAGGTTGGTGATTGTCCGCCCTCCAATACTCCCACTGAGGTATGGAACCATTCTCCAACCCTGCTTTGGACAAGCACAGTGCTGGTGGCTTTTGCTATAGCTCTTTGATGGTCTGGATAATCTTTTGTCCCATGTTGTACTTCTTCATTGTGGCCCATAATGCGTCATGCCATACATGGTCGAACGCCTTTTTTAAAGTTTGTGAAGATGTGGTACAGTTTCTGTTGGTGCTGGCTGTATTTCTCACACAGAACTCGCAGGTTCAATATTTGTTCTGTGTTAATTCTGTTTGGGCAGAAGCCTGTCTATTCCTCTCAATACATAGCAATAATCAGCCCATAACAACTGTAACAGTATAGTATGGCATTATTATGAAATGTGATGCATAGTGCTGCACTACACTGAACTGCAATCTATTGTATTGCACTATACTGCATTACAATATGAAATACTTTGGTTTACTGTTTGGCATGTTGTTTTTATAATAGTGACACAAGCAAAAAGATGAAACAAAGTAATATATTACATTGATCATCCTATACTGCACTGTATTACACTGTAATCCAGTGTAAACGGTGCCATACTACATTCTACCTACCTCTCTCCAGCCCCGTGATCTGACTGCGCAGAGTTTCTCGCTCTCTTTCGATGTCACCTTTCTGGTCCTCCACCTGTCGCAGTTTGCGTTGAATCATCTCTCTCATCTTGTTCACTTTCTGTGTCTCGGTTTTCAGCCCGTTCACCTCGTCCTCTTTTTGCTGAAAGTGAAAGATAGCAAAACGTTGCAATTCTATGTCTGCATGCATTGTATAGTGTTGCAGTAAATATTTTCTTCTCTATACATTTGGGACCAGGGGTGCACTGAAAGAGTGCGAAACTCTGCACAGTAAGATCAAAGAACTGGAGAGAGGTTGATACAATCCAGTAAGATTCACTGTCTATACTAGACTGTAGTGTAACAAAAAAAACCACAGCAAAGTTATAGTTAGATACCTGCACCTATTCTCCTCCACTACTATAATTATCCTCAGTGGTACGCCATTTTGATCATATTGGGAATGTATCTTTTGTAGATCCAAGTGTTGGCCATTTCACTTTTTCTTATTTATATATTCTTTTATTTTGAGGATATTTGAATAAGCACTCATGTGCATTTTTACATCCAGTCCCCGTGTTTCTGCAGTTCTGTCAATTTTGTTAACTGTTCCAACCGGCACACAATGGCCTACTCTTCTGAAAAGCGGAACGGTTTTTAACATGTGCATAAGATGTTCTGTGTGCGTTCACATACGGGACGTCAGTTTATTGTCTCATCCGACCGACTTTTAGGACTTTTTCTTGACTTTACAAGCACTAAAAGTATATAATGTTTAGCTTATTATCTAGCAAAGACTGACCGCTTAGCTGAATACAAACCTTATGACCACTTTCCATAGGATGCCAAACCATAAAGCAGAAAAGTTCAGTGATTGTTTTTCTTTTATATAAATTTAGGAGTTTGTTTTTTGTGCAACATGCCATTTGAGCATGTTTTCTTCCCCTTTTTTATTATCATCTTTGCATGGAAGCTTTTACAGACCACACGAAATATTCTTGTGACAGCAATTGAGCTGTTTCAGAACAACTTTCTCAAGTAGTTTAGAAACAAAAGGTATGTTAGAAACATGTCTATAGTTCTTTAGAATGTTGGGATCGGGGTCATGCTTTTTGACAAGAGGTCTGACTATTGCAGTTTTGAGAGCTGATGGAAATTTTCCTGAGAAGGGATGAGTTCACTATTTTGGTGATGGCAGGTACAAGTTGTGGAAGGCATTTTGAGAAAAGAGTACCAGGAATTGGATTGAGGTTGTGTGACTATATTGTGATTTCTTTCAAAATTGACATATCCTCCTGACTTACAGGATGGAAGGAAAGACGAGGTGTGCCAGTGAAC
>CM054136.1:208118-256994 GCA_028751875.1 Rapana venosa | reverse complement strand
ATTTACAATTAATGTTTCAGGAACAAGTGCTACGGGAAAGAAATTTTACCCATGAAAATGTGTCCACAAACAATGATGGTGGTTTTATGAAATCTGAAGTAATTAGGATAAGGCATGCGGTGAGGTGATGCACAATGCTGGTGGCTGATGACACTTCAAACTCTACCTCATCAGCAAGAGCAGCATCCTTAGCAAGGTATTAACAGATGTCACAAACATCACCTTGTTCAGTAAGACTTTAACAATACATATATCAGCACCCGCAGTAAAACATAAAGAACACAGTGCAGCATCCTTAGCAAGACGTCACCAACCCATACTAGTATCCTTAGCAAGATGTCAACAGCACATATCAGCATCCTTAGCAAGACATCAACAATACATACCAGTATCCATAACAAGACGTCAACAACCCATACTAGTATCCTTAGCAAGATGTCAACAGCACATATCAGCATCCTTAGCAAGACATCAACAATACATACCAGTATCCATAACAAGACGTCAACAACCCATACTAGTATCCTTAGCAAGGTGTCAACAATACATACCAGTATCCTTAGCAAGGTGTCAACAATACATACCAGTATCCTTAGCAAGGTATCAACAATACATACCAGTATCCTTAGCAAGGTGTCAACAATACATACCAGTATCCTTAGCAAGGTGTCAACACTTACCAGTATCCTTGGTAAACTCGTCAACAAAACATATCATTATCCCTATCCAACTTCAATGAGTGGGCTCATAGAGTTGCTAAAATAGGTGCAAGAGCACTATGTGCAATACTACTTGAGGAAGGGGCAGGGAAGGTAAAACAGCAAGGGACAGGAGATGGGCGCTGCCCTCAATATACAGGCCCCAGGAGAAGCTGAAGTCTCGGACACCTCACTCCCCAATGACTGTTTAGGTTATGGGAACACCTTTACCCTCACCTTCATATGAGAAAAAATTCAGGGTCCCATCTGTACAAGAATACTATGTGCAATACACCATCAAAAAGTAAAGATCCCATATCCAAGCAATAAGAGAAGAGACAAGCAGAAGAGATGTCAGAAAGAGACAAGCAGAAAGACAAGCAGAAAAAGATGTCAGGTAGTTCAGCTCTGCCTTCCTCAACTCATCTGAAACCATTCTTTAACAGCACAACTCACCTCTAGAACTAACAACATAGCTCATGTGATCCAAATTCATACTTTTACTCTTCCTCTGACAGTTATCCTAACTCACCACAGTCATCATCAACCTCTCTACCTCCCACAAATCTTCTTCACTTGTGTTTGTTCAATGTGCAATCTGTCTGTCTAGAAGGTAAAGCTGACCTAATTTCTGACTTCATCTCTGACAGGAATATTGATATCACATTTCTCACAGAAACCTGGTTAAAACCACATGGTCATGAACCAAGATAAAACAACTGACACCACCTGGTTATAAAACTCTTTCTTTCCCCCGACCCTCCCATGGAGGTGGCATTGCTGTCATTTATAAAGACACACTTGAACCTGCTCTTTCTTTCTGTCACTCCCTTCCTTTCTCACCTGAATCCTTTGAAGTCTGTGAACTCAACCTCAACACACCTGGCTACTCTATTACTTTCTGCTGTCTTTACCATCCACCTCCAAGCCGTAGAAATAATCTGACTTCATCCATCTTCCATCAAGAGTATCAGTCACTCCTAGATCACTACAGCCTCTCTCCCAGAAAGCTTATTATTCTTGGCGACTTTAACTTCCACTATGACAACTCGTCTTCTCCTGATGTCAAACGTCTTTCTCTTTCTTTGTCCAACCACTCTCTTTCACAGCTGGTAACTGAAGCAACACACAGATCAGGACATATCTTAGACTGGCTCATTACAGATGTATCACAAGATTTGGTCTCATCTGTATCTATCACTGATGAACTACTTTCGGATCATTCTGCTGTTCTTTTCTCCCTCAACATTGCAAAACCTATCAGAAAGAAGAAATGTGTCACCCGTCGCAATCTCAAGGCCACAGACATTGCAACTTTCTCTACACAAGCTGCTGAACGCCTATCACTAACCTCTGACAACACTGACCCCTCGAAACACTACAATACTGTTCTCAGCCAACTGCTTGATGAGCATGCACCTCCCACTGACCATCTCCTGCCTGACAGGCCCTGTGCACCATGGTACACCCATGACATCCTGATTGCAAAGAGCAAATGAAGGCAGCTAGAGCGGCAGTGGCGAAAAACAAAAACGGAAATCAACAAGCAGCTCTTCCGAAAACAAATAAACAAAGTCAAATCTTTAATCCTTTCAGAAAAAACAAAGTATTACTCTTCTCAAGTTCTTGATGCCACGTCAATGAAATCTCTCTTTTCCCTCACATCTATTCTTCTTGGATCTGTGAAGGCAAGCCCCTCTGCCTTCCATCCACAACCACTCTGAACTTCCTTCTACATTTTCTGCATTCTTTTCTGAAAAAGTCTAGAACATTCGCTCCAGTTTGGATCAGACTCCTTTCCAACCTGCAGTTCCTGATCCCCAATTCTCTGGCACTCCTCTCCTTTTCTTTCATTCAACAAGTGAGAAAGAAATCATGACAATTCTGAAAGAAATGACTATAAAATCATGTGATCTTGATCCCATACCTGCTTCTCTTTTCACACAGTGCCTACCACAACTCATAACCGCTATCACGAAAATAGTAAACTCATCTCTTGTTTCAGGAAATGTTCCATCAGCTCTCAAAACTGCTATAGTCACACCTCTACTCAAAAAGCATGACCTTGACCCTAACATTCTGAAGAATTATAGACCTGTTTCCAATCTACCTTTTATTTCTAAAGTCCTTGAAAAAGTAGTTCTCAAACAGCTCAACAACCACCTTCTCTCCAACAATCTTCTTCCTGAGTTTCAGTCTGCCTATCGAGTAAACAACAGCACTGAAACCACCCTAGTACACACTTTAAACACGCTTCTACTCGATTCTTACTCAGGGAAAATCTCCCTTCTCACTCTACTCGACTTATCAGCAGCCTTCGATACTATAGACCACTCAATTCTTCTCTCCCGTCTTCAAAAAAACGTTTGGTGTTACTGGCACATCCCTCACCTGGTTTAATTCATACCTTACTGACCGATACCAGACAGTTGCAGTAAACAAGATTCAATCAATACCTTCCAAAGTGGAATGCCGAGTCCTACAGGGATCAGTTCTAGGCCCTGTTCTGTTCACTCTTTACACTGCCCCACTGTCACATATAATAAACCGTCATCAAATCAACCATCATTTTTACACAGATGAATCTCAGATTCAAAGCAGTGTTACTCCTGAAAATCTGCCTTCCCTCCTGACAAATATGGCCCACTGCTTTGAAGATATTCAAAACTGGATGACACAGAACAAATTACAGCTAAATGCAGATAAAACCGAAGCCATGCTCGTAGGGACCAAACACAAACTCTCTTCCATTACAACAGCTTCAATAGAACTAGGCAATACATCAGTCCCTCTATCCACTGCTGTGAAGTATCTAGGTGTCGTTATCGACAACACACTCTCTATGAAATAATTCACCACCCAGACCTGTCTACTATCAATTACGGGGTATTAGTGCAATTCAAAAGTACCTGTCCACAGATGCAACAGCCAAACTTGTCACTTCTCTCATTCTTTCATGTCTGGACTATTGCAATTCTCTTTTGTCTGGTCTGCCAGCATCATCTATCCACTTCCTTCAATGTATACAAAACTCCGCAGCTCGACTTGTTCTCAGAAAGAAAAAATCTGAGCACATTACCCCTCTCTTGGGATCTCTCCACTGGCTGGCTGTGCCACAGAGAGTAAATTATAAGATCAGTACCCTCTGTTATAAATGTCTCCACAAAACCTCTGTGAATGTCTTAACCTGTACACTCCTTCACGTTCCCTCCGCTCTACTGCAGATACCTTGTGCCTACGAATACCTAGATTCAACCAATCCACTGTTGGCCGCCGCTCTTTCTCTATTTCAGGTCCATTGACCTGGAATGAGCTCTCCCTCTCTCTTCGCCAGAAACCTAGTTATGACACTTTTAAATCCAGCCTCAAGACATATTTATTTCAAACCTAAGATTGCCCCCTCCTGTTTCATATCAGAACTATCCCACCTTCACAAACCCATGTCCTATCACCCTGCTAAAGTATTTGACCTGTGTGAGTGTGTATGTGCTTTAGAAAAACATTTGACTGTTGAAATTTTATTTAATAGATTTTGTATGCATCAAACCATGTTTGTAAATACCTGTTTGCTTAAACTATTGATTATTTTATCATTGATTGCATGACTGTGTAAGATTAGGTTGAATGCATGCGCTTTGATTTGTCTTTGCAAGATATAGTGCTATATAAGTTCCATTTATCATTATTATTATTATTATTATTATTATTTAACAGCACAACTCACCTCTAGAACTAACAACATAGCTCGTGTGATCCAGACTCATACTTAAACAGCACAACTCACCTCTAGAACTAACAACATAGCTCATGTGATCCAGACTATACTTAAACAGCACAACTCACCCCCCTGAACAACCCAAAATAGGCATTTTAACTCATCTGACCAACCCAACACACAAACCATTATAATTTATCTGAAACTCCCCCAAAACCCATAAACTAGAGCATTTTAACTCATCTGAACCAGGGCCCACAACGAGATTTTAACTCATCTGACCAACCCAACTAGGGCATTTTAACTATTTTGAACCAGACCCCACTGGTTTTTAAACCCGCCCACAAATTTTCTCTGAACCAGACCCAACTTAAGCAATTTAACTCCTGAACCAACCCCAACTTGAACCAATTATTCCCGAAACCAGACCACACTGTAACAGCACAACTCATCTGACCCAGACCAACTGTAACGCACATCTCATCTCCTGAACCAGACTCACACTGTAACGCACAACTCATTCTGAACCCCGACCACACTGTAACAGCACATCTCATTCCCGACCAACCACATGAAAAACACAAACCATTCGAACCCGACCCACACTGGAACAACACACCATTCGAACCCGACCCAACTGGAACAGCACAACTCATCCCCAACCAACCTACACTGAACAGCACACTCTCTAAACCAGACCACACTGGAACGCACAACCCCATCTAAACCACACCTAAATCATTAACATATTTTTCCTATAGTTGACTAATCTCCATCTCTTTGGGACAGCTGCAGTGAAACAAATTTAAAATTGATTCATCGATTATATAAAAGAGCACTAAAACTTGTTCTATTAAAATTAAGCCCCTTTTACCATAAACAATTATAAGCAAAATTATTCTACCTTCAAAAACAGACTTATTTTAATATGGCTCTATTGTACAGAAAGTTGTTCAATGGAAATGCCCCTCCAAAGATCACCAATGTTTCAAAGTCAATGAACACAGACATAATCATCTACTAATATTTCCGAGACCAAGAAATAATCTTTACAAAACAAGCTTCTTATACTCAGGTAGTGATTTATGGAACAAGCTACCAAAACACTTAAAATGTATCAAAAACAAAAATCAGTTCAAGACACAGCTAAAAAGCCATCTAATGCACAAATGCCTAGGAACTGACTTATAAGGCAAATCAACCATACTTAAATTTATCAGCACTTACTGCATTTCTTAAATAAATTTCAAGTATGTTTTACTGTGACTGGAAATTCTACACAGTCACACGCTGTATGTGTGTGGAAGGATGGGGAGGCGGGAAAGAGGCACTCTTATTAAGCAAAAAAGTAAGAGTAATATAAGCTCGTGTACAATCTACAAATTTAAAAACACCATGGAAAGGAGAAAACAAAATGATAGACCTGATACTAGATATTGTGACATCTCTCTCTCTCTCTTCTCTCTCTCTCCCCTCTCCTTCTCTCCTCTCTCTCTCCTCTCCTCTCCTCCTCCTCTCCTCTCCTCTCCTCTCCTTCCCCCCCTTCCTTCTCCTCTCCTCTCCTCAAGCCCTTTTTCTTCTCCAATTCAATAGGTTTTATTGTGGATGTTGTTTTTAATGTGTGTGTAATTGGTTTTCCAATGTATTATTTTATTGGTTTCCTTTTTAAACTGGTTAAATTTTTTGTTAAGTTGCAATAATGTAATATTTCAGTATTATCATTAAGAAACTGTTCTTGAAAATTGGCTTGATGAAAAAAAGCAAATCGTTCCTTATTCAAGTACCTCTGGAAAGAAAATTTGATGGACTTGACTAAACCAGACCAACCGAAACATACCTCACCTCTGCCCAGACCCACTCGGGTAACAGCACATCCATCTCCTGAACCAGACCACACTGTAACAGCACATCTCATCTCCTGAACCAGACCCACACTGTAACAGCACATCTCATCTGACCCAGACCCACACTGTAACAGCACATCTCATCTCCTGAACCAGACCCACACTGTAACAGCACATCTCATCTCCTGAACCAGACCCACACTGTAACAGCACATCTCATCTCCTGAACCAGACCCACACTGTAACAGCACATCTCATCTCCTGACCAGACCACTCTGTAACAGCACATCTCATCCCCTAAACCAGCCCTCACACTGGAAACAGCAAAATCTCTTGACTCAGACCCACATGTAACAGCAACTCCCCACCTCCTGACCCAACCCACACTGTAAACAGCCATCTATCTCCTGACCCAGACCACACTGAAAACAGCACACTCATCTAAACCCAGACCCAACACTTTTAAAAGCACAACTCTTTCCCTGAACCAGACCCACACGGTAACAGCACATCTCATCTGAATCAGACCACACTGTAACAGCAAAATCTCATCTCGAACCAGACCCACATTTGTAACAGCACATCTCATCTCCGAACCAGACCCCACTACGGGAACACAATCTCATTCCTAACCAGACCCACACTGTAACAGCACTCCCATCTGACTCAGACCCACACTGAACAGCACATTACCTCCTGACCCAGACCCACCTGAAACAGCACATCTCATCTCCTGAACCAGACCCACACTGTAACAGCACATCTCATCTGAACCAGACCCACACTGTAACAGCACATCTCATCTCCTGAACCAGACCCACACTGTAACAGCACAACTCATCTGACCCAGACTTACACTTTAACAGCACAACTCATCTGACCCAGACTTACAATTTAACAGCACAACTCATCTGACCCAGACCCACTCTGGAACAGCACAACCCATCTGACCCAGACCCACTCTGGAACAGCACAACTCACCTCCTGTATTTTCTCTTCAGCATCAGACTTCTTCTGCTCCAGGTCTGTCTGCTTGGTGTTGGCCTCACTCAACTCTTCTCTCAGACGACTGATCTCCTGGAGCTGGTCGTCCCTCTCCTTTGTCAGGTCTTCCTTCATCTTCAGCAGTTCATTGACACTGCACACAGTAAACATGACTGTGGGGCTAGACCACACTGAACTCTCTGATCACTATAACACTATTCTCTGCTTGATGAGCATGCACCTCCTACTGACCACAACTATTTGCCCTATCTTATATTTCATTACTACTACTGTCCTTGATATCCACCACAACTATTTGCCCTATCTTATATTTCATTACTACTACTGTCCTTGATATCCACCACAACTATTTGCCCTATCTTATATTTCATTACTACTACTGTCCTTGATATCCTCCACAACTATTTGCCCTATCTTATATTTCATTAATACTACTGTCCTTGATATCCTCCATGACTATTTGCCCTATCTTATATTTCATTAATACTACTGTCCTTGATATCCACCACAACTATTTGCCCTATCTTATATTTCATTAATACTACTGTCCTTGATATCCTCCATAACTATTTGCCCTATCTTATATTTCATTAATACTACTGTCCTTGATATCCACCACAACTATTTGCCCTATCTTATATTTTCATTAATACTACTGTCCTTGATATCCACCACAACTATTTGCCCTATCTTATATTTCATTAATACTACTGTCCTTGATATCCACCACAACTATTTGCCCTATCTTATATTTCATTAATACTGCTGTCCTTGATTTCCTTCACAACCTTTTGCCCTATCTTATATTTCATTAATACTACTGTCCTTGATATCCACCACAACTATTTGCCCTATCTTATATTTCATTAATACTGCTGTCCTTGATTTCCTTCACAACCTTTTGCCCCATCTTATATTTCATACTACTGTCCTTGATATCCACCACAACTATTTGCCCTATCTTATATTTCATACTACTGTCCTTGATATCCACCACAACTATTTGCCCTATCTTGTATTTCATTAATACTGCTGTCCTTGATTTCCTCACAACCTTTTGCCCCACTTATATTTCTAATACTACTGTCCTTGATATCCCCATAAAATATTGCCCTATCTTTATTTCATAATACTACTGTCCTTGATTTCCACCACAAAATTTTTGCCCTATCTTATATTTCATTAATACTACTGTCCTTGATATCCACCACAACTATTTGCCCTATCTTATTTTCATACTACTGTCCTTGATATTTCCCCCACAACTATTTGCCCATCTTGTATTTATTAATACTACTGTCCTTGATTTTCCACCACAAACTATTTGCCCTATCTTGTTTTCATTACTACACTGTCCTTGATTTCCACCACAACTATTTGCCCTAACTTATATTTCATTACTACTAAATGTCCTGATATCCACCACAACTATTTGCCTACTTATATTTCATTAATACTACTGTCCTTGTATTCCCCCACAATATTTGCCCTTTCTTTATTTTCATACTACTGTCCTTGATATCCACCACACTATTTGCCCTATTTATATTTCATTAATACTAATGTCCTTGATATCCCCCACAATATTTTCCCTACTTATATTTCATTAATACGCTTTTCCTTGAATTCCTTCAAACCTTTTGCCCTATCTTTTATTTCATTAATACTATGTCCTTGATTTCCCACCACAACTATTTGCCCTATCTTTATTTCATACTATGTCCTTGATATCACCACAACTATTTCCCTATCTTTTTATTTCATTAATACTACTGTCCTTGATATCCACCACAACTATTTGCCCTATCTTATATTTCATACTACTGTCCTTGATATCCACCACAACTATTTGCCCTACCTTGTATTTCATTAATACTACTGTCCTTGATTTCCACCACAACGTTTTGCTCTGTCATGTATCTAATACTATTGTACTTGTTTTTCTCCAAGACTATTAAATTTTGCTCTGTCATGTTTTCATTGTTTCATTGTTTTCCTCCACTGCTATTTGCTCAATTGATCAATTCACTATTCCTGACAAACCTTAGACTAATGTCTTCACAATAATATTCTCTGGCCTGTGTTTTTGTCCCATTGTCAGATCACCTCCATGTCACCACCCCATGTATTCACTATTCGTGCAGTCCCAGAAATTTGGTATTTCACATGTCTCATAATGTTCTCTGACTGGTTCTTCCCCTCTTTCCTCAGTATGCCTCCTCATGTATCACTATTTATAGTGTCAACCTTCATACTAAATCATTCTTCACACTTATGTTCTCTGACCTGTGTTCCTGCCCCACAGACAGACCAGCTCTCTGTTCCTCAAGTATGCCTCCTCATGTAGTCACTATTTATAGTGTCAACCTTCATACTAAATCATTCTTCCACTTTGTCTCTGACCCTTTTTCCTGCCCCATTCAAACCACTCCTCCCACCAGCTTGCTCAGGTTGGTGATCCTTGCTTCAGGACTGGATTGTCTCCCTGGCTCGTGTCTCTTTCCCGTGAGCAGCATCCACCATTTTCCATGCCTTTTCTATTTCCTGTTTGCAGAATACCATTCACATCAACAATGCATCATCATCATCATCATTGTCGTCATCATCGTTTTTGTCATCATCACCATCGTCATCATCATTCTTATTATCAATGACAACAACACACTATCATCTGCATCTATTTTCTGGATGCATAATGCTGTCCATATCAGCAACATATAGTCATCATCATCATAATTGATTGATTGGCTGATTGATCGATTAATTCACACACACATGTGTTAAAACTTTTTCTGCATTTCAGTAGAGTAAGCTGTTAGTGGTGATGGGAATGGATGACAGAATTTGCAAAACTACATGCACATGGGGGACAAAGCAAATGAGTCCTTATTGTATTGTCTGTAAAAAAAAAATTTAAGAAAAAATACAGTATAATACAGCACAATACTACACAATACAATACAATAACACACACACTCACTCACTCACTCACACACCACACACACACACACACAACACACCTCGCAGACACACACCATCTCACATGCACACACACATTCTCCACACATGCATCACATGCACACAACACACACACCCCACTGTGCACGCACACACACACACACACACCCAACCTTTCAGTGACAATAGTGCCTGATCCTCCTGTGACAGTTTCAGAGCAAGTGCCACCTTTGCAGAATTGGCAACAAATTCGCTTCAGTCTCGCATTTCTGCATCAGCACTTCTCACTCTCATGAGACTTTCAGCATTGTGCACCTTTCAATTCCACACGAATTTCTCGTTCGATCTCGCATCAACTCAGCCAGAGTCTGTCAAACAATGAATCATCATGACTATCTTACATATGCACACACACTGCTGACTACACCAATGAAACAGCTAAGTATTATACTCTACACTGGCTGCAGTCACCCTACAACTTAGCCAGAGTCTGTCAAACAGTGAATCAACATGACTATCATTAACATACTGCACACAACACTGCTGACTACACACAATGCAACAGCTAAGTATTATACTCTACACTGGCTGCAGTCACCCTACAACTTAGCCAGAGTCTGTCAAACAGTGAATCAACATGACTATCATTAACATACTGCACACAATACTGCTGACTACACAAAATGCAACAGCTAACTATCATACTCTACACTGGCCGCAGTCACCCTACAACTCATCCAGTCTGTCAAATACTGAACCAACATTGCTATCATTAACACACATTTTTATTAAAAACCACAGACAATGTAGTGACTACCATCAATGCATAATGAAATAGCTGACTATGATACTCTACACTGGCTGGGATCACCTATCAACTGAGCCAAAGTCTGTAAAATAGTTTATTTATTAAATTATCTATTTGATGGATGCCATAGCCAAGTAATTATGACTGTTCAACTTCAATCCCGTGGGTCCATGAAGTTGGGGGTTTGAATCTAGGCAAAGTCTGATGAATTAAGTGTGAGGATTTTTTTTTTTACAATCTCCCATGTCGATTTCAAGTGCAGACTTGCCCAGTGCCTTTATTCCCTTTGGGTACATACACATGCAGGAGATCAAATATGCAAGTGAAAGATCCTGTAGACCATGTCAGTGTTTGATGATTGTGGAAACACAAACTTAAATATGCAAGTGAAAGATCCTGTAAACCATGTCAGTGTTTGATGATTGTGGAAACACAAACTTAAATATGCACGTGAAAGATCCTGTAAACCATGTCAGTGTTTGATGATTGTGGAAACACAAACTTAAATATGCAAGTGAAAGATCCTGTAGACCATGTCAGTGTTTGATGATTATGGAAACACAAACTTAAATATGCAAGTGAAAGATCCTGTAGACCATGTCAGTGTTTGATGATTGTGGAAACACAAACTTAAATATGCAAGTGAAAGATCCTGTAGACCATGTCAGTGTTTGATGATTGTGGAAACACAAACTTACTCAGCATGCATCCCCCAAGTTGGAATGTGGCTACCTTCATGGAGGGCAAAATTAGCTGCATACGCAAAATTTCACCATTGGTGTACCTCAGACCTCTAGCCAAGGATCAAAACAAAACAAAAAGATTTATTCATTTATTTTGAGGATAATGTAATAAACACTAATGTGCTTTTATACATCCAGTCACTGTGTGCATGCAATTTTGTAAATTCTGTCATCCGTTCCCACCAGCATGAATGGATTACTCTCCCAAAAGGTGGAACAGGTTTTAAGTGTGCAAGATGTTCTGCATGTGTTTCCACATGAGACCTTGGTTTATAGTCTTATCTGAAGGAATCAACATGGCTGTCATTAACAAACTAATATATGATAGCTGACTACCATCAACACACAATTCAATAGCTGACTATCATAACTATTGTAAACAGAGCTTTTCCAAGTTAGAGTTTGTGGGAATGGGTAAAGAAAATTAGCATTACTGTGCATGCATTACATACAGTACTTATAGTCCACAAAAATCAGGACAATACACATACACTGCCATAACTGACTGACATATTCCACACAGAATTTTTCCAGACTGCACATTACAAGCACTCTATAAACAATATAATTTATCATTATCAGTGCAGAGTATACACCAGTTGTAGTTAACAATCATAAGCACAATATACAAACTGCCATAGCTGACTCATTTTCCACACAATAATTTTTTCAGACCTTGGTTACCCATAAGCTTTACCAGAGTCTGTGCAATTCAATTCAATTCAAGTCTTTTACTGTCCTCTATTAAAGAAAATTTGTTTTGCAGTGCTTAAAAACATATCTAGACAACTAACAAGATGTAGATATATCTCATTTTAATGCACATGATAAAAGGTAATATTTGTTAACATTTGTAACATTTGATATTGTATTTGAGATTAAATTCCTGGTACATTGTATTGCAAGCAGAGACTTACCATAAGTTTTATGCTGGATCCCTTCTTATTGTGGAATTTATTCAAATGAGCTGGTTGGTTCTTTGGCAAAACAAGGGCTTCTGAATACAATACTGAAGTGTTTTCTTCTAATCTCACAGTGTCATCTTATGAAATTCATTCTAAGTTAATGAAATGCATGCATTTTAAGATTTAAAAAAACAATATCTGCAGTTTTCTTGCCCACATAAATGAGAAATTCTGATACTTAAACCGAGATAAAATGTATGGAATACTAAATATTCCAAAAATGTAACATGTTGTTCTACTCCCCTTTCAATTCACCATTTATTGTTTGACTGCCCAATTCTTTTTGACATGTATATAAGGAGAGGTTTAGATAAGAAATATACCACTATTCAAGAAGTTTTATATGACTCACACAATTCATGATATGAGTTGCTGAAGTACTATACTCTTCTCCTGTAAGGCTTTTACTGTAATAAGTTGTGGGATATGGGGGGGGGGGGGGGGGGAAGTGTGTGTGTGCATGCGTGCATGCGTGCGTGAGGGTGTGTGTGTGTGTACAGAGAGAGAGAAAGAGACAGACAGACAGAGACAGACAGAGAAATATATATATATATAGGTGTTTTGGTATGACTGTGGGTGTGTCTAAATCACCATGTAGTTAAACAAAACCCCCCAAAAAAACCCCAAACATTTGTTAAACATTATATCATATGCACACACACACACACACGCATGCACACATGCACACACACACACACTCACCTCTATTAATGGAAATTTGTTTTGCAGTGAGTAAAAACTATTTAAACTCTAATATTAGTAACAATACTTAAATATTTATAAATTTCAATGCATGTGATAAAAGGCACATTTGTTAAACACACACACACATGTATGCATGCATGCACGTGCACACACAGTTTGCATGTACACACATGCGCTTGAACACACACACACAACTCTATTAAAGAAAATTTGTTTTGCAGTGATTAAAAACATATTTAAACACTAATAATGCTTAGACATTCACAAATTTGAATGCACATGATAAAAGGTAACATTTGTTAAATACACATGCATGCTTGCACACACACAAACACACACAGAGCTTGCATGTACCCATGTATATGCACAAACACACACACACACAGAAGCTAAAAAGAAACAAATGATATAAAAATAGCTGGTATTTTTTATTGCATGATGATCAATGACAATGAAGATGATGTAATAATGAGGTGATATCAGAACAAGGACATCAATCATAGCAATAGAAATTAAAAAATGCTAATCATGATTTACCTCTTGGAAATCCTTTTCCAGGGCCTCAAAGGCACTGTCATCGAAAGTGCCCCTCTCCTTCTTTTCCTGGTCAACCCACAACAAAGAATGAGTCATCTTTTTGAAATAAAGCTTAATTATTCAATAAGCATGTAAGAACTATAACAATATGAACATAATCAGCATAGCAACAACAAGCAAGTTACTTATATTGTGCTTAAGTACAACATAAACATTCACATGGCAACTAATTATCCTTACAATGACCAAAACAAGAAAACAGAAAAACTTATCTAGCTTTAAAACAAACAAAAAATGACTGAACAAACAGTCCACAAAGGTCAACCATAAAGGCTAAGTCATCACTTTTTTGGATGGACATATATAAGCTGATGGTTAAATGAGCAGACAACAATGATGTACGTCAAATCTGTTTCAGTTCTATCTATTTTACAACTCACGTACCATTCAGTTGCGTTATTATAAATTTGTTTTATGTTCATCTATTTCATACAACACAATGTATTGCCTCATTGAGTTATGATGAATCTGTTACATGTCTATGAGGTCCCATGTGTGAATGCATGCAGAACATCTTCAGCACACATTAAAACCTGCTCCACTTTTTGGCAATGTAGGCCATTGTGTGCCAGTGGGAACGATATCAAAATTGATAAAACTGCATACAAATGAGGACAGGATGTAAAAACAGCACATGAGTGCTTATTCTATTATCCTCAAAATAAAAGAATAAATAAATAACTATGCTACACTTCCCCATGCTGATGTTTCATCATGAAGTACAGCAAATCTATTTCACACCTCCTATACCATGCTCATGTGTCATTATGACGTATGACAAGTCTGTTTCACATCTATTTCATATCTTACATACCATGTTGACATGCAATTATGAGGTTTCATGAGTCACTTTATCTATTTCACTCCTCACCATGCTGATAAAGATGCTCACTTTCTGTACAATTTCTCTACTATTTTCAGTGACTGTCATTTTTTAAAATATTATGAAAATTATATTCTAACATCCAAAAAACAAAAAATGATGTGTAATCAATGTCTGTTTTTAGAAATTGATTTCAGAGTTAGATTCTCACTGAGATGACTGTGTGCACAGTATTGATTTTTATAGTTTTGCAAATGCTCTACATTCATCTACTCAGAGCTAAGTCACACACAAAAGGGGAAAGGGTACTGATGAGGTTGTATCATGACAACCACTTGAACAATTTCTAACAACTGCATAATTCTTATAATACTGCTAGAGTTTTAAAAATGGAATGAAATCATGTAACATGTCAAAATAACTGTGCTAGTTGCACTACTTCTAGCACATTTATTTAGGGCCTAATACTTATAGTGTACTTAGAAGAGCTAGGTGCACCTTACTGAAACAGCGACCTATGCGCTGGCTCCGCCATGTCATGCATCACAGCTGCGATTCAAAGCCGTGTGCAAGAGTCCTCTACTATTGGGACTGCAATTACCGTGTCGGACTGGCCAGCCGAACCCAATGCTGTACAAGAACGAACACCTTGAATGCAACTCCATAGTCTTAATGAGACTGACGGATGCCTATGTCTACTTTAAAAAAAAAAAATCGCCGATACTGTATACATTTGAAACTTATTTTTGCCTGCTCATTGTCTAAAGAAAGAAACACAAATAAATACTGATAGACGTACCTCCGTCATGATGGATTAATTGGAGTCAACTTCGTTTCTAGTCAAGCATACGGCAAAGAATTCCGACTCTACATGTACTTGTTTTCCTCTCCCTCAGTTGTCAATGGATACGAATATTTCCGGTGACCAGGGGAAGTAATTCTGACTAAATGACAAGTGGGTTGTCTTTTCTTTTGCTTTTGACAGTGCTTTATTATTAATTAATTTTATGTTTTTGCTTCCCACTTGAATAAATAACTTTATGCATGTATGGTTTATGTATGTACGTAGGTGTGTATGGTCGCGCGTGCGTACGTACGTGGGCATGTATGCATGTTTGAATGAATATGTTCATATGTCTTTCTATTTATTTGTTTGTTTTTGTGTGCATCATATACTTTTGAAATCATTAATCATTTTTATACTTGTTTGTTTATCTATACCACACATACACACGTGCGAGTGCACGCATGCAATGATGCGCACACGCTTACAATTTCACACACATAGGCCTACTCACACTCACGGCATCCTCTAAAGTCTCAATCAAGTCTAGTGTGTGTTGTTCTGCTACCATGGCAGTGAGAGCTGCAGAAATTAGAGCTATGCTCGCACCTGAGTTTTGTCAAAAACAATACACGCTTGCTCCTGATATTAAGCAGCACATAACAAACTTAGGCATTCATCGCAGCAAACCAAGACGGGGCAGGCCTCTAGGGTTAGGGTTAGGGTGAGGGTGACGTGAGAGTGAGGGTTAGGGGTGAGGGTGATGGTGAGGGGTGAGAGTGAGGGTGAGGGTGATGGTGATGGTGAGGGGTTAGGGTGAGGGTGAGGTTAGGGTGAGGTGAGGGTTAGGGTGAGGGTTAGGGCTAGGTTAGGGTTAGGGCACACTGAGCACATTACTGTACGGTAGCGAGACCTGGGACGGGATAGCTCAGTGGTCGGAGCACTCGCTTTCCCCCAGTTGGATGGGTGACCGTTTTCGCGCCTTGGCTTCAGTACAGTTCCCCCAGTTCACCCAGCTGTAAATGGGTATCTGCCCTCTTTAGGGTCAGGGAAGGTAAAGCAGCGAGGGAGAGGAGATGGGCGCCGCCCTCAATATGCTGGCCCTAGAGAAGTGAGGTCTCTGACGCCTCGCTCCCCTACGACCTTATAGGTTATGGGACTCCTTTACCTTTCCTTAGTGAGACCTGGACTCTATACGCCCGACAAGAACGCAGGCTCAACACCTTCCACCAACGCTGCCTCAGAAGGATCCTTGGCGTCACATGGCAGGACCATGTTCCCAACAAAGAGATCCTGAAAAGGGCAGGAACACTCAGCATGTTTGCCCTGCTCACCAAGAGACGTTTGCGCTGGCTTGGCCATGTCACCCGCATGCATGACGGCAGACTGCCTAAAAACATTCTGTACGGTGAGCTTGCCACCGGCTCCAGACCAACAGGAAGGCCAATGCTTCGATACAAAGATGTGTGCAAGCGGGACCTGAAGGCGGGTGGCATTGCACCAGCAGGCCTTGAAGCACTGGCAGCAGACCGTAGCAGTTGGCGAGCCACTACCAGGTCGGCCATCAAGACAGCAGCAAGAGCAGAAGAGGGAGGAGCAGTGGGGAGACAGACGAGCACGCAGACATCGGAGAGCGGAGTTCAGCACCATCAGACAACTCCGCCTTCACATGCAACACCTGCAACAGGATCTGCCGCTCCAGGATTGGGCTCTACAGCCACAGTCGGCGCTGCAGTTCCACCACTGACTGACTGACCCACGGCGCATTCTCCATTGTCTCCGAGACAGACGAATGCCAACTCAACTCAACTCAACTCAAAATACACACACACACACACACACACACACACACACACACACACACACACACACACACACACACACACGTACATATATATATAATTCTTTTAATCCACTTGAGGCTTTCTCTAAAGAAACCAATATTATTGAAGTCTGTGTAGTGTTACTCTTTCCCTTAGCTTAGGTATCCAGCATGTCCCTGTGGGCTGGGAGACCTAGCAAGTCATGAGGCCTGTGTACTGTCACACCTCCTCTTAGCCTAAGTGTCCAGCATGTCTTTGTGGGCTGGGAGACCTAGCAAGTCATGAGGCCTGTGTACTGTCACACCTCTTCTTAGCTTAAGTGTCCAGCATGTCTTTGTGAGCTAGAAGACTTGGAAACTCCTTGCCGTGGTTGTAGCTAAGTGTTCTCAATGTAGGCCTATCGTCCTATTAGAAGCTGGTGGTTCAGCCTTTGTCAGCTACAGTGGAGTCCTCTCTATTCATGGCCTGAGTCCTTGTGGTAGTCTAGAGCGCCCAGTGGAACAGTGATGTGGTAAACACTTCAGAGCTTGCTACAGCTAGTCTTATTCAACAGGCTTGTGGGACCTCTTTCTTGTTGAATAGCATCCCACTTTCCCTCTCTCTATTACCCCCATTCCCTCTCTCTCTCTCTTCTATTGAACCAGCAGATTTGTCATGTAAAGACTACATTGTTTGATTTAAATTTGTTTGTCAGCTGATTTGATGTGTGTTTAGGATTTGTTCGTCTCAGTTTCCAAATGTATCCATTGGTCAGTTGGAATTAGTAGTCCTGCAACCAAACCAATATAACAGGGTGTACATGGCATTTTAAAGTATTTCTCTTGCTGGCTGTCCAAGGCAACTTTCTTCTTGAGTTAGGCTGTGTGTGGTAAAACCTGACAGAATGACTTAGAAGGAAACAACAGTTTTTTTCTCCTGCTGGAGCTGTAAGTGAGAATTTCTCTTTTTGATATAAGTTGTTTCTTAAAGAGATTTATTAAGGAAAAAGCTGATTTGATAAGTAAATCTTATTTGTGTGTACTAGAAGAATTTAGCTATTAAATCGAATATTGTGACTAGTTCAGTGAAGTGTGTGTAGTTGCTCTACACATAAATTTTGGCTAAAGTCATGAGATCTTTTACTATTAATTGTGGATCTTGGATTTATTCCCATAATTGGATTTTCATTTTGAGAAATGGAATTTTTTTGAGTAAGTAATTTATTTGATGTGTGTATCTTTTGTTGAGATGGAGTTTGTGAATTGCCACTGATCAAATAATGTGGATTTGGTAACAGAGCTATTGGGATCGACTACTATGGGCAAAATTGATAGAGAAAAGGGGTTTTACTGCTACAACTAAAAGAGTTGAAGACGAATTTTTAGCTTGAATGCGACATTTCTAGGTAGTAGGCCCTTGTAGTAATTGCCCTGGTAAAAGTGGGCAATTCAACATAAAGATGTGACTTGGTGTAGGGGTAGTCATTTGTGTCAAAAGTATTAATTTGTATTGGTTTTGCGACTTAGATTGTCCCTGCTCTCTCTCTCTTCTCTTCTCTTCTTCTCTCTCTCTCTCCCTCTTCTCTCTTCTCTCTCTCTCTTCTCTCTCTCCTCTCCCTCTTTTCTGTATAGTATTATGTATATTATGTATTATGTATAGCAATTTCCCAAAATGGGGCCCTTTTCTCTATGAAATGCAGTATTCATAAAGATTTTATGTTGACATTGTGCAGGGTTGGGGAGGGCGCGCGCGCGCGCGCGTTTTTTGGGGGTTTTTTTGGGTTGTTGTGTTTGGTTTTTGTGGTGCGGGGGCGTGCGTGCGTGCTTTTGGTGGTGCGGGGTTTTGTGTGTGTGTGTGGGTTTGTGTGTGTGTGGTGTGTGTGTGTGTGTGGGTGTGGTTTTGTGTGTGTGTGTACTGTGCAGGGGGATGAAAATTGCTTCTAAAAATATTTTTTCATTAGTTTACTATTGCTGTTGCCCCCATAAAAGCACAATGAACTTTTGACTTTTCTTTCGTTACCCCAAAATAAATATTTACTGGTTTGTTCTCCTTTATTTTTTAAAAGGGTTTTGTTTTGTTTGGCTCGTTTGGTTTGGATTTGGGTGTTGTTCCCTTTTTTGAGGGGGGATATTGGGTTGTTCCCTCTCCCTTGTTGTTGCCGTTTTGTTTGCTTTTGGGTTTTTGCTATTTTTTGGGTTGTTTTTGTTTTCTGTTCTGCTTTCTTTTTAGTGCTACTTTTTTTTTTCCCTCTTGGGTGATTTTTGTGGGATTTTATGTAGTTACTTTTTCCGTAAGCTGTGTAAGTGTTTTTGCTATGGGCTTTATTTTATTTTTTTATCATTATATCCTTAAGGGCGGGTACTGGATGTAAAAAAGCACAGGGTTTTTAATCTTTATCTCGAAATAAAAGAATTTGTCATTGTCATTGTCATTGTCTCTCTCTCTCTCTCCCCGCCTCTCTCCCCCTCTCTCTCTCTCTCTCCCCCCTCTCTCTCACTCTCTCTCTCTCTCGCTCTCTCTTTTGAGAATTTGTCATTGTCATTGTCATTGTCATTGTCATTGTCTCTCTCTGCTACAATATCCATGGGGTATGATAGGGGCCAATGTTGTGAAAGATCTTAGATAAGACTAACATCTCAGTTCTGTGGACATTATTAGGATGATGTCAGTTGAGAGTATTGAGGAAAGGATTTTCCTAGTTATTTTGTAGTCTTTGGTTGTCTGATTTACAACTGTATACTCTCTATTGGTTCCCTAGAATTAACTTGGTATTTTGGTATGAATGATGAAAGGAATTCGGTTTTCTTACATTCGGCTAGACGACTATGTTGCTATTTGCTGTTGTGTGCCTTTCATGTACCTGGTTAAATATGGATAGAGTAGTTACCTGAATTTTATCTTTGTTCCAGGTGTGTGTTGTTTGGTAGATAAAAATAAAAAGTGTTACCATATCACCCCTGCGTGGCCTCACATCATTCCTTTGAGTGTGGAGTGCCAGTGTCCTAACATCCCCTATCCCCGAACCTACCACCCTCCAACAACTGGCTAGCTCCCTTTTCAACTCTGCATTGAAAAGTCCCTCGATGAACCTGCCCCTCAACAGGTCAGCAGAAATGGCATCTGCCTCTCTCATATGGATGGTCCTCTCCAGGCCCCTCAACACATGAGAGTAGTCCAGGACCGATTCTTCTGGCAGCTGGTCCCGGCTGTAGAAGGCAGACAGGAGAGTGGTGATCCGTCGCCTGTCACCAAACACATCCCTGAGGATGTTGATGATCTTCTCTGGGGTGTTGGTATCTTCAATCATGTGCAGCATTACCCTCTTCGAGCCACTCCCTTCAGATGGTGAAAGTGAGTAGGCAGCCTCTCCTTCTCATGGGGGGGCCGCCAGGACTCGCTCCATTTCCCATGGAAAAGTTACTGAAGGGGTCTGTCAGCAAAACCAGAAAAGTGCTGCAGTCAGGGGGGGACCCTTTTATTCCTCATACGCCATGGTACTGCTGGTGTGTGTGTTATGGTAACTAAAAAAACTAACCCTATCCTGTCGCAGCGCCAATTTTTGGAGGGTAACAAAGGGTTCGGGGGAACGGGGATTTGGGTGCTGTAAAAGGTGGAACATTTCATGCATACTAGTTTTACGGGGGGACAAATGTTGTAAAAATTCTTTCTAGAATTCGGGGGTTTTCTCAACTTCTTTGCTATGTGAAGGATTTCGGGAGTCCTTGGCAACTAAAAAAGGGCTCTAAAAAACTTTTTCCTACACCTTCACAGACCCTTCTAACAACCCCACAAAGGAATATAACCCATTACCCACTTTCGTCTTAACCAAAGTTGTTTGTTGAAAAGGCAACTTCTCAAATTTTCCCTTTTATCCGACTCTTTTATGTGCTAACCCCTACCGTGTCTCCCAAAAGCTTCAACCCCCCCCCTTCACACTAATTTTTGTCGTGGACCTGTCCAGTTACCCCAAACCCTTTAAACCAGCCCTGGTCCCCTCCGTGTTGGCTGGCACACCCAAGGAAGTCGTTTCCCGATCCTTGTTGGGGGCCCTTTCCTCGTCCTTCTTCCCTTTTCAGGCAGTCACGTCGTAGGGGGCCCTTTCCCCCGGGTGCAGTTGGGAAGCATCTAATGTGATGGCCGGGTTCCGCGTCCACGGGGAGCTGGTTGTGCCGCGGGGTCCCTCGACTCAAGGGCGCCATGAGAGACTTCAAGGAAGTCTGCAAAAACTCAATTTGTGGCCGTCAATGTGGCCACTTGTTGCTGTAGTTGAGCCAGTTGCGGAGCTTTGGCTGGAGGAGACAGATGCTGCTGAAACACACGATGAGGTCATGGGGGTGATGCTTCCATTGGGTCCCTTCTTCCCTGGTCCACCGCAGGGCCTCGTCTCTGATGGTGAAAAATGTCATCCCGTCCTTTTCTCTCACAAGCCTTCGGAGTTCTCTTTTGAGCTGGGTTGACATCAGGCCCTCGATGGATCTGTCACGCAGCATCTCGGGAGAGATGCTCTTCTTGTCTCTGGCTTTGGCCTGGTCCCCAAGGCTCTTGAGAGCCTGTGCATATTCCAGCACAGACTGACCTGGGAGTTGGTGCATGCTGTGAAAAACCGACATCAGTGTCGTCAGTGGTCGGCTGTCCCCAAAGGTGTTGCTCAATGTCTTTAACACCTTCTCTGATGAGTCATTTCCTTCACGGCTGAGTATCTCCCTTCTGGCTTTCCCTTGCAGGTGACGGATTATGAATTCAACCGCCATTGGCTGTGGTATGGAGTATGGTGAGTTTTTTCTGGTGACTTCATTGACGAAGCCCTCTGGGGGCCCCCAGCTCTCTCCGGAGAAATAGGAATTTTGGGGTTTGGCGCCCCCAAACTGCGTGGTCCTTGGTTGGTCCCCGTTCTCCTTCCCTTTGAAAGTGAGGCTGTGTGTTTCTTTTCTTAGGCTTTTTCCCTCCCCAATCCTGTCGACTCTGTGCAAGGCAGGGTCAGTGTTGCGAATTTTTTTTGCCTAATATAAAAAAAAAAAACACACTTTAAATTTGGAGCTTTCCTAGTCCATAGGCTGAAAGTGGAAAACCCCTGTCTTTTCAAGTCCTATGTTTTCTCCTTTAAAATCCAGAAATGTATCCCAATTAGTCCTACAATTTGTGAAAACAAAAACAGTTGCAACAGAAAAAAAGGGGGGCCAGTGCTTGTGGCGGCGCTTCCGCTCTCCCCCCGGGAGAGCAGCCCGAATTTCACGGAGAGAAATCTGACGTGACTTAAAGTGGTATGAAATGAAATCTGAGCGCTTTGATTTGTTGCTTTACAAGATTCAGCGCTATATAAATTCCATACATTATTATTATTATTATTAAAACAGTAAACCTATCAAATTTACTTTTAATTCCGCTTATATTTTCAGTGCTTGCCACACTCCTAAAAGGGCAGCAGCCTACCAATACCAGGCAAAATCTTAGCTGCAGGGTAGGGATACCCAGATCGCAATGGCCAAATCAACAAGTTAGAAAACATGTACTTACAGCCCACTCAGTTGTGCTCTGTTGCCTTGGGATGCTGGTTCGTGGAAAGTTAGAAGAACTGAAAATGCCCGAAGCCTTTTTAATTAGTGTTCAGGTAGGGTGGGGAAAAAATATTTCCCCACCAAACTCCTGATTTTAGTGACAATGAATAATTCCGGGAGCCAACACAGCCAATCCTGACCACACAAAAAAACTTTTTAAACCAATAATTGCTCCAGAAAGTTGCTGTTTGAAAGGAAAGAGGGGGGGGGGGGGGGGGGGGGGATAATAGAGGGGAAAGGGGATGCTTTCACAGGAAAAGGGCCCCCTCAATTCTGTTATTAAACCAGTTGAAGCTCAGTGTTACCAATTTTCTGGCCCTGGTGGGAAGGGTATTAACTTTACAAAAATGCCCCAGGCCTGAAAAGACAGGATCTGATGTAGCCAAACAAAAGGACTGTTAATAAATGGAATTTTGGGGGGGGGCTGCCTTTAACTATGGTCATGTGTAAATACCACTTCCCCATACCATCAACTTAAGTGCCAAGTCTTTTTGTCAGGGAGACATGTTGGCACTTAGATGAGGGGGTGGTGCCCGTCCCAGGCCTACTTGTTTACCAGGGTTTCTAGTCCCCTGAGACACTCAAGGGGCCCCTACGCCGCTTAAATTTGAATCAAACCTGGGGCATGTCGGGGGACAGGTTAGTTTTTCCCCATGTACAAAAACTTGCTAGGTAATTATGCTCAGTATGAGAGGAAAAGCGAAAGAAATTTGGTTTTCGTGCTTGGGTGTAGCCAATGGTGCTGGCTACCATCTAGAGATTTTGACCCGAACGCTCTAAGTCAGAAACCCGCCCCGGGTTTGTGACGTATCTTTGTGCCCCCCGCGTGGGGAGGCAAGGATACACCCCCCCCTTTTCCCCCCCCCCCTTTTTTCCCCCCGGCCGCGTTCCCCCCCCTTTTCCAAAAAAACCCCTTTGGGGCCCGACCCCCAAGGGCCCCCGGGGCCGCCCCCCCCCCCCCCCCCCCCGGGGCTACCCAGGCCCCCCCCGTGGGGGCGGCCCCCCGGGGCGGCCCCGGCGCCCGGGGGGGGGCCCCAAAACCCCCCCCGTTTCCCCCCCCGGGGCCCGAAAACGATATTCCCCCCCAGCGCCCCTGGGGGGTTTAAAAAATTTCATTCGTAGCGACCTGTTTCGGGGGGGGTGCGTCCCTTAGTAGAGCAGCCCCCTCCTGCGATCTATTGGATCACCCTTGGAAGGGTTTTTGGGGAAAGGCATTGGGGCTTTTCATCAGAGTTGAAAAGGGGTCGCCTTTTATGGTGTGAGGAAACCCAAACACCCCTTCCAAGCAGGAATGAAGCCTCAGGTGTTGAGTAAAGAAGAACAGAGAATGTGTTGGGGAAAAGTAAAACTGAATTGCTCTTAGGCAACAAAGGGTTTTTGTTTTGGGGTTTTAAGGTTAATCCCTGTGTGAGGCGGTTTCTGTCGTTCATTTTGTGGGAAATATTTTTGTGGGAAAGGAAAATAGAAAAAGGAAGGAAAAGGAAAGAACAAACCTGTAAAAGTTCAGGGACAACCCCCGGTATTAGTTTAAAGTTTGGCCATGATTGGGAAAACGAAGCTGTATTTTCTGAATTCCTTTTCTCAATGGTAAAAGGCAACCCCTTTTTTTGGGGAATTTTGTGGCTGTTTTAATGTTAATTTTTAATCTTGTAATCTGTTTCGCACCAACAAAACTCTTTTGATCATTCCCCCCATTTTTTCCATAACATCAAAAACCTGTCAGAAAGAAAAATTTGTTATCGTCCCCCAATCAAAGGGCCCCTTGACATTCTCCCCTTTTTTTCCCAAGTTCCCGAGTTTTTCCAAACCTCTGCCACACTGACCTATCTGATCCAAAACACTATTCTCCGCCAATGCTTGATGGATGCACCCCTATGTATTCCTCCCGCGACCCTGTGCGCCTGTTCCCCAAGAATCTTGATGGAAGCGAAAACCCGCCGGCAACAAAAAAAGGCAGTGGGGGAAAGTAAAAAAACCGAAATAAACAAACCCCTTTTTCCGGAAACAAAATAAACAAAGTAAAAACTCTTAATCATTCAGCAAAGACAGAAACTACTTTCCCAAATTTCTGTGCTAATCCTAAACCCTTTTTTTTCCCTCCCAAAATTTTGGATCTGAAAAAAAACAATTCCTCTGCCTAACACCCACGCTGTCTGAATTCCTTCCATTTTTTCTCCCTTTTTTTTCAGAAAAATTTCGAAACATACGCTCCAGACTTGTAAAAACTAAATTCCCACCCTGCGCCCCCTGACCCCCTTTCCCCTGGCACTCTCTTTTTTTCCATCCCCCAAAATAAAAAAGAAATCATGACATTTAAAAGGAAATTTTGCCCTATAAACATGCGCCCTTTGTCCATACCTGCTCCGTTTTCTCCAATGCCTTCCAAATTGTGCCTATTTCATTTAAAATTTGTAAACCCCTTTCTCTTTCAGTCAGGAAATTTTCCTCGCTCTTAAAACAGCATTGTACATCTTCTGAAAAGACGACCCCGATCCAACATTTGAAATTTTTGGCCTGTCTCAAAATTTACCTTTGTCTCTAAGTACTAGAAAAAGTTTTTCTCAAACAGTCAATCAGTCACCTTCATTCCAAAAGATTTCTTCCCACTTTTTAGTTGCCTATGCCCCAAAACCACGCACCCCAAACCACCCTAGTCCCTTTTTGTAACTTTCTACTTGCTTTTTGATGCAGGAAAAATCCCCTCCTCACTTTCTTGATTTCTGCAGCCTTTTTATCCTAGACAATCATTTTTCTTTTATCTCCAAAATAGTTTTGGTATTAATGGCCTCCCCCAAAATGGTTTTTTCTACCCACAGACCGGTTCGAAAATTTTTGTAAACCCAAAATTCAAACAAAAAAAATGTCAAATGGAATGTGGGTCCCCGCAGGGATCGTCCTGGGGCCCTGTTCTCTTTACTCTCTACAGCTCCCTCTCAATTAAAAAACAAACCCCCCTATTGATCATCATTTCTTGCGATACCTCAACTTCAGTGAGCTTTTTGTTTTAAAATTGCCCTTCCCTCCGACAAATATTTTTCCTACTGCCTTCAAAACATTAAAAATGGATGATCAGAACAAAGTTTAATTAAAAGCCGTAAAACCCGAAGCCCTGTTTTTAGGGACCCAACAAAAAAAATTTCCCCTATACAAAAACTTAATGAATTCGGCAATCGTAGTTCTTTTTCCAATCTGTGAGTATTTTGGAGTAGTCTTGACACCACTCTCTATGAAAAAAATTTTATCACCCGCCTTCCCGTCTTGTACTTCAATTACGGCGATAAGCGCGTTTGCAAGTATCTGTCCCCTGATGAAACTTCAAGCTTGTCAAATTCTTTTTCTTTCCCGTTTAGACTACTGTAAAAATTTTTTTGGTGGCCTGGGATCATTATCCCCTTTTTTCAACGCATACAAAACTCGCAGCTCGATTTGGGCCTAGAAAGAAAAAAATGAACACATCCTCCTTTCTGCGATTTTCACTGGTTTCCGTCTCCAAAGATGGAGTATAAAAACATTTTCCCTCTGTTTCAAATGTTCCAAAATCTGCACCCTCTTATCTCGTAACTGTCTTCACCCGTAACTCCACCGTTCCCTTCTTCAGCCCCAGTATTTGTGTTTTGAACACCCCCGATTCAAAAAAAAACCCCTGTTGGCATCCTCTTTTCTGTTTCTGGTTCCACCTGGAAAGACTCCCTCTTTACTTCGTCAAAAACCTTCCTTTTATTCCTTCAAAAACCGCCCCAAAAAAACCCCTTATTTCCCACCCGAGATTTCCCCCCACTATTGTCCATAATTTTCAACAGCATTTTTCCCTTCTAAGTGTTTTTTTCCCTTGTGTGTGTGTGGTGTGTGTGTGTGTGTGTGTGTGTTGTGTGTGTGTGTGTGTGTGTGTGTGGGTGTGTTGTTTTGGGTGTGTGTGTGTGTGTGTCTGTGCTTGCGTGTGGTGCGTAGTGAATATAAATAATTTAGAAACAAACAAAAGAAGAATCTAAACCTATACGTCTTGGGTAGGATGTGAGTGATGTGGTTGTGTGTGTTGTTTTTGTGTGTGTTGTGTGGGTGTGTTTGTGTGGTGTGTGTGTGTGTGGTGTGTGTTAAATGTGTAGAGTGAGTGTGTGTTGTGTGTGTTGTGTGTGTGTGTGTTGTGTGTGTTGTGTGTGTGGTGGGTGTTATGTTTATTGGACGGATAATACTAAATTATTAATACTACAAGAGCAAAAGTATACCAACACCAACACTTTTTAAAGGGGTTACTTTTTTACAAATTGAAGTCATGTAATAAAATAAATACCCATACCCCCAAAAAAAGGGGGAACCCTCAATAAAGATAAAACAGACATTTTAAACAAAGAATAGAGGAAAACTTTAACAAGAAAAAAAGTAAGGCAAACATCATCCCCCCCACACAGAAATAACCGACCCCCCCCCCTAAACAAAAAAAACTTTAAAAAAAAACAGAAAAAAGAAACAACAACCCCAACAAACAAAAAAAAACAATAACCCAAAACCCCCCCCCCCCCCCCCCCCCAACCCCCCCCCCCCCAACCCCCCCACAACCCCAAAAAAAAAAAACCCCCCCCCGTCCCCCCCCCCCCCCCCCCCCCCCCCCCCCCCCCCCACACCAAAAATACACCAAACAAAACCAAACAAACAGACAAGAAAACCCCAAGTCAATCAACAAACAACAAATAACAACTACAGAAATTTAACAACACCCAATAACAACAGAGAGGGGAGAGAGAGAAGGAGAGATGAGAGATGGAGAGAGTGAAGAGAGATGGAGGAGAGGGGAGAGAGGTAAGCAAACTTATAGATAATAAATTGAAAAACCTTCTTATTGCAGATAGTACACATAGTTGTTACACGTAATAATAAGATATTGAAATAGGACATTAAAATGGGAGCTCAAGTACAGTCAACAAGCCCAAATTAATATTGAAATAGAACGTATGAAAAACCCCTTTATTAGAAGACACAAAACTTTTAGAAGGAGAGGGGGGAGAGAGAGAGATGAGAAGAGAGGAGAGAGAGAGAGAGGAATGGAGGAGAGAGAGAAAGAGGAGATAAGGGGAAGGTGAGGAGAGAGAGAAGAGGGGAGAGAGAGAGAGAGGAGAATGATTTAATTGCATATCGGCACTTGAGGCCACAATACAGAAAGAGAGAGAGAGAGAGGAGGAGAGAGAGGAAGAGAGGAGATGAGAGATGAGAGAGATGAGAGAGAAAAGGAGAGATGAGAGAGGAGAGAGAGAGGGTGTGTGTGTGTGTGTGTGTGGTGTGTGTGCGTGTGGTTGTGTTGTGTGTTTTGTGTGTGTGTGTGTGTGTGTGTGTGTGTGTGTGTGTGTGTGTTTTTTGTGTGTGTGGTTTCAGAGATGGTACTAAATATATGATTCTCAAAACAGTACACGATCACCTTCAACACTTAGTTTGATTACTCATACAAATTTTGTGTCTGATAATCAAATAATTCAATACCCATACTCTCACACAATAAAAAAAAGGGGGAAAAGAAGAAGGAAAAAACAAAACCCAGCCAAATCTTATAAGGTCATAGTGAGAGAAAAGAGAGAGAGAGAGAGAGTGATAGAGAGGGGAAAAGGGGAGATGAGAGAGGAGAAGAGGGTGAAGAGAGAGAAAAGGTGAGGAGAGAGAGATGAGAGAGAGAGAGAGAGAGAGAGAGTGTGTGTGTGTGTTTCAGGGATAACCTAAATTATATATATAATTCTCAAAACCAGTGCACGATCACCGTCAACCTTTATTTTGATTTTTACTCATGCAGGTTATATGTCATGATAATGAAATAAACTCAATACCGTTGTACTTCACACAATTAAACAAGGAAGAAGAGAAAGGGGGGATAAAAAACCAATCTATAGGTCAGGGAGAGAGTAGAGAGAGAGATGGGGGAAAAGAGAGGTGAGGAGAGAAAAGGAGATGAGATAGAGGAGAGAGAAGAGAGGTGTGTGTTGTGTGTGTGTGTGGGGTGTGTGTTGTGTTTGTGTGTGTGTGTGTGTGTGTGTGTTGGTGTGTGTGTTGTGTTTTGTGTGTGTTGTGTGTGTGTGTTGTGTGTGTGTTTTTGTGACTGTGTGTGTGTGTGTGTGTTTTGGGGTTTTAAGGATATACTAAATATATAATTCCCAAGCAGGCACAGGATCACCATCAAAATTGTTTTCGAATATACTCTTTACAAAATGAATGTCTTAAAAAGGAAATAGCCCAATCCCAATCACTCGTACAATAAGGAGAAAAAATCACTTAAGTTAATAATGAACATTATAATTGTAAGTAAGAGAGAGATATGGGGGGAGGAAAAAAAATGAGAGAGAGTGGGAGGGGAGGGAGGATGGAGTGTGTGTGTGTGTGTTGTGTGTGTGTGTGTGTGTGTGTTTTGTGTGTGTGTTTTGTGTGTGTGTGGTGGTTGTGTGTGTGTGAGAAATAAATGCTTTTTGTTGTAAACAAACAAAACAAAGAACGACATAGAAAAAAAATATGAATATGATTCTCAACAGCACATCATCACTGTCAACACTCTTTTCATTTATACTGTACAGATTAACACATATTATTGTTATGATAGATTTTATTTCTTATAACTATAGTGTAATAAAAAATTTAAAAAAGAAAGAAGAAGAAAGAAAGAAAAAGAAAGAAAAAAAAAAAGAAAAAAGTTTTCGCTTTGGTAAAACTCACTTATTCAACAACAAGAAATTTGAAAGGGGGGAGTGGGAGATTGAGAGAAAAAAAAAAAAAAGAAAAACAGTTGAGGAAAGGGAGGGGAGATAGGTAAGAGGAAAGAGGCGGGTAGGTAAGGAGATAGCATGAAGGGGGGGGGGGGGGGGGGGGGGGGGGGGGGGGGGGGGAAAGGGGGGGGGGGGGGGGGGGGGGGGGGTCTTGGACTGTGGTTTGTTATTGTTGATGTATCAAGTGAGTTGATATTGAGTTTTGTTTGATTGTTATTGATTGATGTTGTTTAACTGAATCTGGAAGGGAGTTCCACAGCATAGGGCCTGAGTAAAGTAGATAGATTTGAATAAGTCTATTCTCGGAATAGGGGGCCATGGGCTTTATAGTATTTTTGGCTTGTTTAGGGGGAATTTGTCTTTTAAGTTTTGATGGAAGAGTTCCTGTCATGATCTTGAACATCATGACTCCTTTTTTTATATTTAGTCGTTGGTGTAAGGGGGAGAATATTTAATTGAGTATAGTCAGCTTCTAATAAGCTTGTCTTTTTTAAAAGGACCGTTTGAGAGCCGTTTGTACGACTCAGTAACGGTTTCATAGTGGAGAGAGAGAGAGAGAGAGATGAGAGAGAAGAGAAGAGAGAGAAGGAGAGATGAGAGAGAGAGAGAGAGAGAGAAAGGGGGAGAGAGTGAGAGGGGACCTACAGAAACAGAGGACAAAAATGAGAGGGAGAGAGCGAGAGGGAGCAGATAGACAGACAGACAGGATAGAAACAATAAACGGGAGACAGTGACTGTAAGAGAGAAAAAGAGACAGAGAGAAAAACAAAGACGGATGGACAGACGGAGGCAGAAAAGGACAAAGAAACAGAGAGAGAGGGAGAGAGAGATGAAGAGGAGGAGTGGAGATGAGAGTGAGAGGGAGAGAGTGAGAAGGAGAGAGAGGAGAGAGATGAGGGGAGAGAGAGAAAGAGAGAGAGACAGAGACAGAGGGGGGAGACAGAGACAGAGATAGAGACAGAGACAGGGGCGGGAGACAGAGAAAAAGAGACAAAAAACACCCCACACCAACACACACACGAACACGCACACACAATCACACACAAAACACACACAACACACAAAACACTGAACACGCACACACATCAACACCAAAAACACACACACACACACCCCACACACACCGAACACGCACCCCACAAACACACACAAAACACACACACAACACCCCATACACGAAACACGCACACACAATCACACACAAAAACACACACACACACACACCACACACACACGAACACGCACACACAATCACACACAAAAACCCCACACACACCCCACACACGAAACCCCGCACAACAATCACACACAAAACAACACACCACACACACGAACAAGCACACACAATCACACCAAAAAACACACCCCACACACACACACACAACACGAACCGCACACACACACACACACACAAACACGCACACCAACACACAATACACACAAAACACACACACGCGCTCGCGGCAAGCACACACACACACACTCACACACACTCACACGCACACACACATTTGTTATAGTTATATCATAAGCTATAATATAGCTTATTATTAGCATTTCTCATGTATTTAATTTTTGTTTTCATTGTTTAGCCCTTTGTGGTGTAGTAAGTTCTAATACCACTGAGTTAACAGACGTAAAATCGAAGCAACAACAACAGAGAAACGCGCACTCGCGCATGTACACACGCGCATGCACGTACACACACACACACACACACACACACACACACACACACACACACACACTGTTTATATCCATTTGGTTGTTGTTGTTGTTGTTATTGTTGGTGGTGGTGTGGGTGGGGTTCTGGTTTATTTTGCTTTTTGTTTGTTTTGGGTTTAGGGTGGTTTTCTTGGGGGGGGGAGGGGGTATTTTTTGGGCTCTTTTTCTCGTCTTTGTTGTTCTTTATTGTTCTTCATTTGTCTTGGCTGTTATTCTTGTCCTATGTTAGTTATTGTCGCTGTTGTTGTTTTGTACGTATGTTTGTGTTTGTTTGATTGTTTATTTCCTTGTGTGGGTTTTTTTGTTATTCATTTTTTTTGTTTTTGTTTTATTCAGTTTTTTGTATGGTTGAAGGTTTGTGTGTATGGTGTGTGTTGGGGGGGGGGGGGGGGGGGGGGGGGGGGGGGGGGGGGGGGGGAAACAGTTGGTGTGGTTTTCTAAAAAAATTATTTGTTTTGTCTTTTTTTGTTTGTTTTGGTTTGGTTTTTCTTTTTGCTTGTTTGTTTGTGTTTGGGATATTTTTTCAAGTTTTTTTAATTTTTTTTAAATTTTATGGTTTAATGTTTTTCTGGGGTTTTTTGTTTTGTTTTTAATTCCAATAGATTGTTATTGTTTTTTTGCTTTATTTGTATGTTTACCTAGTTAGGTTTTTTTATTCTTGTCTGCATTTACTTTTTTTTTTTCTGCTTTTTTTTCTTTAGATAGTGGCTTGATGAAAAAAGCAAATGATGCTTATTCAAAGCCCATTTTGAAAATTAAAAGTTTGACTTTTACTTTTACTTTTACTTTGACCCACACACACGATAAAAACAAAAAAAGCTCAAGCCCCGGTTTCTTCATTCTTTTTTTAAATGGAATTTATATAGGCTATTATCTTGCAAAAAAACAATCAAGCGCTTTTTATTTCTCCTACTCATTCCTGCGCCTTACAAATTTAAAAGAATTTTCCCACACGCACGCCGACAACACAAAAAACCCCTACTCAGCAAAACATAAAGGTTGTACTGGCGGGTGATGGGTTTTGACTGTTGAGGGCGGGACAAAAAAAGAAAGGGAAAAAAAGGGGAGAATCTTAGGTTTTAAAAAAATGTGTCTTTAGGCCCGGGTTTAAAGCATTTAAGAAGGCTTTTTTCGAAGGAAAGGAGGGAGGTCATTCCGTCGTTTTGGGCCAGAAAAAGGAAAGAGGACGGTCAACGGGGGGGCTGGTTTTAATCTGGGATTTTAAGAAAGGTTCTGAGCGGTGGAGGGAACGAGAAGGAGTGTAAGGTGAAGACATTCAAACAGGAAGGTGCTGTTTTTTGAAGACATTTGTAACAGAGGTTACTGTCTTACAGGGCCCGAGATCGCAAGAGAGGGGTAATGTGTCAGTTTTTTTTTCTTTTGAGGACTAGGCGAACTGTGGTGGTGTTGCGCGCGCGCGCACACAACAACACCACACAACACCAAAACACACAACACACCACACACCCAAAAAAACAACACCACACACCACACACAACAACCACCACAACACTCAACCACACACCACACACACACACACACAAACACACACACCACAAAAACATATTTTAAAACCCCCGAAACTAGCACGCTTAACATGTTTAAAACCACTTATGCCCCACGCGCGCGCGCGCGCACACACAAACACACTCAAACACGCACACACACAAAGATACACACGTGGCCGGCGCGCAAACAAATGCCCTGTATACACCATTTTTCTTTTTCTTCTTTTTAATTGTTTTATTTTGAGGTAATCGTTTTTAAAACCCATGGTTTTTTTTTCATCCAGGGCCCTTTTGAACGGTTTTGTTTTTTTGTCATCCGTTCCCCCGGCCCACAATGGCCTACTCTTCCGAAAATGGAACATGTTCTGGGTGCTTTGCACGGGACCTCGGTTTTTACAGTCCCGAAGGCTTTTAAGGGGGAGTGGGGTCAGCATGATGTTAAAATTGAGGGGAAACCTTTGAACAAGATTCGAAACACACAACACACACCACAACACACACACCACACCAAATCACACACACACACACAACACCAAAACCCACACACACACACACACCCCTAAACGTAACAAAAGCTTTTTTTTTTTTCTCCAGCCGTTGGGGAAAAAAGCAGAGGGGAAAAAAGGGATGGGGAATTCTACAGAGAGAAAAAATATGGCCCCCCTCTTTCAAAAGTAGACAAAAAAAGACAAAAACTGAAAAATGTTTTGTTAAAAGGTCAGGAAAAAGTAAAGAGAGAGAGAGGCGGGGGCGAGGAGGAGGGGAGAGGAGAGAAGAAAGGTGAGAGAGAAGAGAGAGAGTTGTGATACGATAATAAAAAAAAACAAAAACCCCGGCCGCCACGGGACAATAACAGCGGTAGCAAAATAATGTGATAATGGGGAGTGTAAAAAAAAAAAAAAAAAAAAAAAAAAAAAAAAAAAAAAAAAAAAAAAAAAAAAAAAAAAAAAAAAAAAAAAAAAAAAAAAAAAAAAAAAAAAAAAAAAAAAAAAAAAAAAAAAAAAAAAAAAAAAAAAAAAAAAAAAAAAAAAAAAAAAAAAAAAAAAAAAAAAAAAAAAAAAAAAAAAAAAAAAAAAAAAAAAAAAAAAAAAAAAAAAAAAAAAAAAAAAAAAAAAAAAAAAAAAAAAAAAAAAAAAAGGGGGGGGGGGGGGGGGGGGGGGGGGGGGGGGGGGGGGGGGGGGGGGGGGGGGGGGGGGGGGGGGGGGGGGGGGGGGGGGGGGGGGGGGGGGGGGGGGGGGGGGGGGGGGGGGGGGGGGAAACAGCTAAAGTGTGGAAGCGGGTTTTACGACTGTTGTGCAACATTACCCTTTGGTTTTTGAAGGTGTTGTTTAAAAAAAAAGGGGGGGGGGGGGGATGCAGACCCAAAAAAAAACGATTCGGGTTTGCAATCACAGCAGTTGTGTGGGATGTTTTGTGATATTCGAACTTAGGTGTTGTAGGGTCCTGTGGGTCGTCTGACAAGGTTTTGAATCTTTAACATTGTGTGTTTTTGATTTTTGATTTATTTGTCTGGGTGCTGTTTTGTTTCTTGTCACTTCAATGGAGTGTGTTGCATGTAATTTTTATTGTTTTGATTTAAAGAGGAGAGAATGGTTCGTTTGGGGGGGGGGGGTTTTAGGGGGAAGAGGGGAAAAAGGGGAAGGGGGAACGGGAAAGGGAAAAACCCCCCCCGGGGGGAAAGGGGGAAAAAAAAAGGGGGGGGGGGAAAAAAAAAAAAGGGGGGGAAAAAAAAGTTGGGGGGGGGGGAAAAAAAAAAAAAGGGGGGGGGGAAAAGGGGGGAAAAGGGGGGAAAAAAAAAGGGGGGGCCCCCCTTTTGGGGGGGTTTTTAAAAAGGGGGGGGAAAAAAAGGGGGTTTAAAAGGGGGGAAAAAAAAAGGGGAAAGGGGGGGGCCCAAAGGGGGGGGGGGGGGGGGAAAAAAAAAAAAAAAAGGGGGGGGGGGGGGGGAAAAAAACCTTTTTAAACCCAAAAAAAGGGGGGGGGGGGGGAAAAAAGGGGGGGGGGGCCCCCCGGGGGGCCAAAATTTTTAAAAAAAAAAGGGGGGGGGGGGGGGGAAAGGGGGGAAAAAGGGGGGGGGGGGGGAAAAAAAAAAAAAAAAAAAAGGGGGGGGGGGGGAAAAAAAAGGGGGGGGGGTTTTGGGGAAGGGGGAAAGGGGGGGGGGGGGGGAAAAAAAGGGGGGGAAAAAATTTTAAAAGGGGTTTTTTTGGGGGGTTTTTTTTGGGAAAGGGGGGGGGTTTTGGGGGGGGGGGGGGGAAAAAAAGGGGGGGGGGGTTTTTTTAAAAAGGGGGGGGGGTTTTTTGGGGGGGGGGGGGGGGGGAAGGGGGTTTTTTTTTTTTAATTTTTTTTTTTTTTTTCCCCTTTTTTTTTTTTTTTTCCCCTTTTTTTTTTTTTTCCCCTTTTTTTTTTTTCCTCTCTTTCTGTGTTTATCAAAAGTTTCTTTGTTTAATATGTCCGAATATTTTTTGGTCCTGTTTTACGATTTCATTTTGTTTTGGTAGAATTAAAAAAAGTTTAACGGTTTTTTTTTTTTTGGGGTTTCTTGTTTTTGCAAAACAAAAAACTGTCGTTTGTTTATGTTTTCATCCCCCTGGCAGCTGATCGTTTTTTTTAGACGATTAAAAACAAAAAATTGGACCGAAAACTTTTTTTAGATGTTATTCATTTCTTAAAAAAAACTACTTGATTTCACATTTTTTGGGGGGGGGAAAATTTTTCCGGTCCAAAGGGGTACAAACCCCCCGCACATTTCAGACCCGGATTTTTCGTTTTCTAGACGGCGCGTTACCCTGACCCCGATCCCCATCTTTTCCATCTCAATCACCCACCCACCCATCCACCATGCATGAGAGGAAAAATGAGGGGGGTGGGGGTGAAAAAAGGGGCAAAGGGGAACCTGGGTTTTTGTGTCGGGTTGGTTTGTGTGGGGGGTTCAGCTTGTGTGTGTGTTTTTTGTGTGTGGGTTTTTTTTGGTGTGTGTGGGTGTGTGTGTGTGTGTGTTGTGTGTGTTGTGTGTGTATGTGGTTTTTGTGTGTGGGGGGTACTGCTGTGTGTTTGCTGCTGTGTGGGAGAAAATGAAATGACAAAAAAGGTTTTTATTTGTTAGGTTTTTCAACCCCTTCAAAATGGGTGTTGGGGGGGGGCCGAAATCAAAAAAGTACAACAACAAAAAAATTTAAACATGTAAAATGTAACGTTCTTCGCGAGTAGTTAGTAACCACCGCGGTATTGTTTATATCTAGTTCTGCGTATGTAAATGCACTGGTGATAACGGCTGATCACCGTATCGTGGGGGAAAACTGTACAGAGCGTTCCCGGTGGGGGGTGTTGCTGGCTGCTCCTGGGCGTGTCCGGGGATTCCGTCTTAGCGGGTTTTTTTTTTAATGATGCAAACCCCCCTTGTCATTGTGTCCGCAGTGCGATATGTTATCAAATCTTGAAACCCCGGGGGGACACGTGGTGCTGTTTCTTGTTTCCCCTTGATGCAGTTGGACTTTCTGTTTTTGTTTTGATTGGTTTCAGTCTTTGCTGCCCCTGTCATCTTCTGTAAGGGTTTGTCGTCAGTGTCACAGGGGTATTGTTGATTGTCATGCATACGTCATTGCATCTTGTGTCATATTTCTGCAGGCGAATGTCACTCCAGTTCCCAGCGAAATTGGTGGGGGCTGCACTGTTCCGACATGGGTCAAATCACACGCTTACAGGAGGGACGGCGGGCGTGTTGCAGTGGAATTAACAGCAGGGGGAAAGAGTGTCGTGGGCGTGCCATTTTGAATGTGCCCATAGCAGTTTCTTTTTTCTGTGTTATAAATAAACTTGGAGTTCGGGGGGAAAACAATTCTGAAGGGTGGGCAGGTTCCACGATGCTTCTTCATTAAACTGCCTTATGGTCTCCACCTCTTTTGTCTCTGGCATTTGCGCTGCCCCTTTCCTGCGGTACACAACACTGTACACTGGCTGTGTGTTGTGGAAGCTGGGGGGGTGGTGACAGGCGCGACGATTACAGTTTGGTTTTCTCTGCCGTGATTTTAAACGACGTGAGGACTTTCCTGCAAAAAAGGTGTTAAAAACCGTTTCTAAAGAATGGGGGTGTCCTGTGACGGGTTTTTACTGGAGCCTTTTCTTGTAGAAATACACCCTTTTTTCAATTTTTGAAGCACGTCTTGTGGAGCCAAGAAAGGGGAAAGCCCCCGGTGTGTGAGAGAGAGAGTGTGAGTGTGTTTTATGTGTGTTTTGTGTGTGATGCGTGTGTGTGTGATGCTGTGTGTGTGTGTGTGTTGTGTTGGGGTTGTGTGTGTGTTTTTGTGTGTGTGATGATGGTGTCTGGGTGTTGTGGGGGGAAGTGAGGGGTTTTGGGATATTGTGAGTGTGTGTTTTAAAAAAATGTATTAAAATTTTTTAAAAATTCATTCATATCGAGGATAAGGGAATAACCCTTTTGTGCTTTTTTACATCCTGTCCGTGGCATGTGTTTTGTAAATTTGTCATTGTTCCCCGGCACACAAGGGGGGGGCCTCTCATATGTGACTGGTGTGTGTGGTGGTACTGCATATGTGTGTGACTGCATGTGTGTGAGTGTGTGTGACTGCATGTGTGTGACTGCTTTTGTGTGTGACTGCATGTGTGTGTGTGCGCGCGCACATTATAAGAGAAACTGAACTCAAGAAATTAGTATAGAATTGTCAAAGGGGAAAAGTGTATCGGTCATAGTAAAAAAAAACTTATAAGGAAAAGAGGACAGTAAGACTGACAGAAGAGTCCGTGGCATATAATAAATTTGTTGATAAAGTATGCAGAAGGGCAAATATTGAAAAACCATGAAAAACAAGTAAAAAATTGGAAGTTAATTCATCCCAAAAACTATAGAAACTCAGTAACGGCGACATTGTCAGGGTGCTCTCTCTCCCTCCCTCCTTTTTTCCCCTGCCCTCTCTCTTTCCGGCTCTCTCTCTCTCTCTCTCTCTCTTCTCTCTCTCTTCTCTCTCTCTCTCTTCTCTCTCTTCTTTCTTTTTTTTCTCGCTCGTTTACATACACAAACACTCACCACACCCCCGCACAGACACTGCACGCAATACGCACGAACCGGCTAAATAGCATGCACTCGCGCGCAACACACTCGCGCGCGCGCGCGCAACCACAACTCGCGCGCGCCACACAACAACACCACAACACCCCACCACACACACACCCCCTTTTATAGAAAAGGTCTTATGGCTTTTGTGGGGGAAGGTTTTCGGGGGCAGCTGAACGAAAGTCCTTCGCATGCTGTAAGAAGAAACATCCCCAAGTTTCCCCACTCCATGAAGACAGTAAGGAGGACAGCTGCTGTCTTCACTGTCCCACCTCTTCCCTTTCCCTTACACTCTAAATGCCATTCACATGAGTTTGTTTTTTGCGCCATCTTAACCCCCAAAAACAACTGCAATGTCGCTGCATGGAGAACCACACAGAAAGGGAGACAGGCGAAGGTTTTGCCGTCCCCAAACCTTGGCAGGAAGCTTGGGTAGATCCTCTCCCCCAACTCTTCTTCCTTTTCCTGTTGGGGAACCCCCCCCTTTGGGCCGAACTGCGCAGGCGTTTTGTCCAACATCTCGCACAGTGACTGGTCGTTGTTCTGAACCCCTCAGGACCAGTCCCAAATGCTGAGCTCCTCCTGTCGTTCTTCCCCTGGCCCCCCCCCAAAACCCGATGAGCACCCGCGGTGATGTCACAGCCCGTGTTGCTGCTGCTGCTGCTTTCTGCTGTCACTGCCCCCCTCCTGCTTTCCTTCCCCTTTGGCACTTCTGGCTGCTTTGTCAGATTTTTCTTTATTTTTTTTTTTGTGACAGGAAAATTTTTTGCAAAAAGGTCCACTTTTTCCCCTCTAAAAAAACTATTGCTTCTAGTTTCCAATTGTGTTAGTCAGTTGGGGGCAGAGTTCAAAACCCCTGGTTTTGAAGCCCACATGGTATGATCTGTCTGGGGTGGGAAGTTTCATGGACACGTTGCCCCCCACTTTCGGGATTTAACATTAACTTTCTGCCTGTATCCATTACACGTCGCCTTCCACTGTTTACCAAAAATTTGATGTATCTTTTTCTGTTTTTTTGGTCACGTTTTTTTCCCCGTTACAGCTCCTCCCGCTGTTTAACAGGTATCAAGGCTTCCTGCTGTTTTTTTTTGTTGCACATGTCTCCCCCTGTTACTTTTCTCTCTCTCTCTCTCTCTCTCTCCCCCTCTCTCTCTCTCTCTCTCTCTCTCTCTCTCTCTTTTCTTTTCTTGATGAAAATCTCGTTGGATCTCCCCAAAAATTCTAAAACTTTGAAAATTACATGCCCCAAAAGAGTTTTCCAAAAACCTTTTTTTAAAATCAACCCACTTTCTTGACTTTCTTTCAAGGAAACTTTTTTTCCCAAATTCTTATATTTTAAATCCTCAATAGACTATGCTTCTCCCCGGGGGTTTCTGCTAGTGCAAACACATGAAACCGTTACTGAGTCTGAAAAAAACGGGGCTTTCAAACTTTTTCCCTTTTTAAAAAAAAAGGACAAGCTTATTAAAAGCGATTTTACTTAATTAAATATTCCCCAATTACACCAACGACTAAAATATAAAAAAAAGGATTTATGTTGCCCAAGGATTTGACAGGAACTATTCCACCCTAATTAAAAGAAAAATTTTCCCCCCTAAACCAAGCCAGAATACTATAAAGCCCATTTTGGTCCCTATTCCGAGAATAGACTTTTAAAATCTGTTACTTTACTAAGGCCTATGGGTGGAACTCCCTTCCAGTTTTTTTTTTTTCCCAAATTTTTTTTTAAAAAAAAAATAAATCAATAACAATTTCCCAAACTCGTTTTTTTTTTTCCCAAAATCCTTGATACATCAACAATTTAACCACGCCCTTTGCCTTAAAAAAAAAAGTTGCAACCCTTCCCTTTAAACCTTTTCTCCCCTTTTCCATCTTCCCTTTTTCTGCCTTCCCTTTCCCTTTCCCCTGTCTTTTATGTCGGGGATGTTGCCTCTCTCTCTCTCTCTTTCTCCTCTCTTTTCTCTCGGGTTCTCTCTCTCTTTTTCTCTCTCTCTTTTCCCCTTCTCTCTCTCTCTCTCTCTCTCTCTCCCCCCTCTCTTTTCTCTCTCTCTCCTTTTCCCCCCCCTTTTTCAAATTTTCATTTTGTTGAAAAGTGGTTTGAAAAAGTGAAAGTTTTTTTTTTAAACTTTTACTATGTGCTTTTGAGAATTATTTTCAGTATTTTTTCTGTTTTTTTTTGCTTTGTTTGTTTACAAAAAAAAAAAAGCATTAAATCTTTAAAAAAACACCCCACACACACACACAAAAAAACCCCACACACACGCAGGGCACGCCCCACACACACCAACCCCCCCCCCTCTCTCTCCCACTCTTTTCTATTTCTTCCCCCCCCCCCCCCCCCATCTCTCTCTTTTTCTTACAATTGTATAGATGTTTTTTTAGATTTTAGTGATTTTTTTCCTTATTGAAAGAGTGTTTGATATTGGGCTTATCTTTTTTTTCATGGGTTCCCATTTGTCGAGTATATTCGAAAAAAATATTGATGGTGATCTTTGTGCTGCCCTTGGAAAATTTATATATTTGGGTTTATTTTTTTGAAAACAAACAAAACACACTCTTTTCCTCCCCCCTTTTTTTTCCCCCTTCTTTTCTTCTCCACTAAATCATATTTTTTTTTTTTTTTTTTTTTCTTGATTGTTTTAGGGTTTAAAAATTTTTTTCTTTGTTTTTTTGCTTTTTTAAAATTGTTTTGGGGTTGTAGGTTTTAATTTTTTTTTATTTACCCTTGAATTAAAAACTTATTTTTTAAGTTTTTTTTTCGTCTGTTTTGGGGAATTTTTTTGGGAAAATATTATTTTTTGAAATTTCCAAAACATCTCCTGTTTCTTTTCTTTTAAAAATTTTTTTTTCGCCCCCTTTTTTTATTAAAAATTATTGTATATTTTTTTAAATTCATATTTTATTTTTTCAATATTTTATTGGATTGCCTCTGTCAAAATTTTTTAAATGAGTGCCCTATTTCAATATTTTTTAATTATGTGTAACAAGTATGTTTTACCATTTGACATTGTGTGGGATGTTTTTCTTTTGACTTTTTAAAGTTTGGTTGTGTTATTTTTTTTTGGCTCTGTTGTTCTTGTTTTATTGTTTTCTTTTTTTTCTCTTTTTTTTTTTTTTTGTTGGTTTGGTTTTTCTTTCTCTTTTGCTTGTTTGTTTGTTTTGGTTGGGGTTTTTTGGGGGGGGGGGGTGGGGGGGGGGGTTATTTTAGGGTTTTCTTTTATTTACTTCCCTTTTGGGGGGGGGGTTTGGTTGTTGGGGGGTGGGTTGTTTTGAAAAGGGTTATTTCCCCTTTTTTTTTATTGTGGGGAACGGGTTAAGTATTGGGTTATTATTTTTAAGATGTTTTTCCCTAAGGGGGGGGAAAGGGATGAAAAAAAAGCACTTTATGTGTTTAAATTCATTACCCTCAAAAATAAAAGAATTTGTCATTGTCATTGTCATTGTCTCTCTTCTCTCTCTCTCTTTTCTCTCTCTCCCTGCCCCTTTTTGATTTGGTTTTACCCCCCCCCCCCCCTTTTTTTCCTTTTCCCTTGTTTTTTTTTGTTTGATTTATACGGGTAAGTTTTATTTATTTTATGCTTAAAATTCTGCATGAAATTAATCAAAAAAAGTTTTGAGGGTTGATCGTGCCTTTTTTGAGAATTATATATTTAGTTTTTTATCCTAAAACACAACACTTCTCTTCTCTCTCTCTCTCTCTCTTTTCCCCTTCTTTTCTCTCCCCCTCTCTCTCTTCTCATTATGACCTTATAGATTGGTGGTTGTTTTGGTTTTTTTTTCTTTTCCCCTGTTTTTATTGTGTGGGGAGTAGGGGGGTATTGAGTTGTTTTTTGTTTTGTTTTTTTTTTTTTTGATTATCAAACATATTTTTTGTTTTTGGGGTAATCAAAAAAAGGGTGTTGAAGATGATCGTGTATGTTTTGTAAATTATTTTATTTATTTCCATCTCTGAAACCACACACCACACCACAATTTGAATTGTATGGTCTCATTTTTTTCGGGGGTTTTTTTTGTTTTGTTTTAATTCCACATATGCTTTTGTTTTGTTTTTTTTTTTTTGTTTTGTTAGTTTACCTTTGATTGGGTTTTTTATTCTTGTCTGCATATACTTTATTTTTTTTTCCCCGTTTTTTTTTTTCTTTCTTTAGTTAGATGGCTTAAAGGAAAAAAAGAAAATGAAATGCTTTTTCCCTTTTGTCCATTGAAAAATAAAATTTTGGGACTTTGACTTTGACCCCACGCAAAACCACAGGGCTCTCTTCCCCTTTTCTCTCTCTCTCTCTCTCTCTCTCTCCCCTTCTCTCTGTATTGTGGGCCAAAGGGGCCGATATGCAATTTTTTCATTCTCCTCTCTTCTACTTTTCTCTCTCTCTCTCTCTCTCCCCCTCTTTTCCTCTCCCCTTCTTTTCTCCTTCTTTGTTGTTTTTGTTTCAAATTTTAAAGGGCATATTCATACTTTCGATTTTCTTTATTTTTTTTGGGCTTTTTGGGACTTTACTTGAGCTCCGTGAATCTCCTTTTTTAATATTTTAAATCACGTTTTAACAAATTTTGTCCCATTTAAAATATAAAGGTGTTCAATTTTATGATCTAAAATTTTTGGGCTTACTCTCTCTCCCCTCTCTCTCTTCTTTTCTCTCTCTTCTTTCTCTTTTTGTTATTGCTGTAGTTGTTCTTTTTTTTTTTTTGGTTTTTGATTTTTTGGGTTTTTTTTTTGTTTTTTGTTTTGATGTATGTGTTGTGTGTGGGGGGGGGGGGGGGGGGGGGGGGGGGGGGGGGGGGTTTTTTCTATTTGTTTGTTGTTGTTTTTTTTTTTTTTTTTTTGTTTTTTTGGGGGAGGTGGGGGGGTTCTGGGGTTTATTTTGTTTTTTGCTGGGTCTGGGGTTGTTTTTTTGTTTTTTGTTTGTTTTTTTTTTTTTTTTTCTTTTTCTCTTTTTTTTCTTTAAAAAAAAGTTTTTTCCCTTTGCTTCAAATTTTTTAAAAAAGTATGAGTACGTGTGTTTTTTAAAAATGTAAACCCCCACGGGGATGAAAAAAAAAGCCATGAGTATTTTATTCTTTCCCTGGAAAAAAAGAATTTGTTTCTTTACTTCCCAATATGTAGATGTTCTTTTTTGACTTTTTTGGTTTTCCCCCCCTCTTTATTGGGGTAAATGTGTAATGGTATTGCATTATTTTATTATCATGGCATTCAATTTGTATGAGTAGGGATTCAAAGTTTTTGTGTTGATGGGTGTGCTTGTGAGAAATTTAATTTTTTTGTATTACCCCTGAACCCCCCCCCCCCCCACACAAAATCACCACACACACACACACACACACACCCACAAATTCCCCTCACTCACCCCACTCATCCACTAAATTATTCTCCCCCTCAAGGGACTGTATAGGTTTAAAATTTTTTTGGGTTTTGGGGGTTTTTTGGGGGGAGGGGGTGGGGGGGGGTTTTTGGGGTTTTTTCTTTTATTTGCTTGCTTTTGGGGGGGGGGGGGGGCTTTTTTGGAAAAAAGGGGTTATTTCCCCTTGTTTTTATTGTGAGACTGAAATGAGATGGGTTATTTTTATTTTTTGATGATGAAAAAAAGCACATGTTTTGCTTATTCATTATCCTGGGAAAAAAAAAGGGAATTTGTCATTCCCATTGTCTCTTTCCCCCTCTCTCTCCCAAAAAAAACACAAAGAACTTTTGTCGTTTTTTCTGTTAGCCAAAATGAAACTATTTACGGGGGTTTGTTCTCCTTTATTTTTTAGGGGTTTTGCTTTTTTTGGTTCTTTTTTTGGGTTTTGGTTTTGGGGGTTTTGTTTTTTGTTTTTTTGAGGGGGGGACAAATTCGGTTGTTCCCTCCCCCCTTTGTTGTTGCCCGTTTTTTTTTTGCTTTGGTTCTTGTTTTTTTTGGTTGTTTCTGTGTTTTTTTTTGGGTTTTTTTCTTTCTTGTTGCTACTTTTTTTTTTCTTTTTTTTCTTTTTTTTTTTTCCCCTCTCTGTTTTCTTCGATGATTTTTGTGGGGATTTTTTTGTAGAACTTTTTTTGTAAACTGTTTTAAAAGGGATTGCTATGGGCTTTATTTTTTTTTATTTCATAAATATTTCCTTTTAAAAACGGGGACTGGATGGAAAAAAGGGACAGGGTGGGTTATTCATTATCCCCGAAATAAAAAAAATTTGTCATTGTATTGGTTTTCTCTTTTCTCTGGGTCTCTCTTCTTGTGTTCTCTTTCTCTCTTTTTTCTCTCTCTCTCTTCCCCTTCTCTTCTCTCTCTCTTTTCCCCTCTCTCTCTGCCTGTCTGTTTGTCTGTCTGTTGGGATCGTTTTTTTCCTCTCTCGTCTTTCGTGGGGGAAAGGGGGGGGGGGGGGGGGGGGGATTTTGGGGTTTTTTTTTGGGTTTTTTTTTCGACCCAGTGTGGCAAGAAGCTCTGTGGCAAGTCATGAGAGGCTATAAACTTCGACGGGACCGATTTAAGTCAAACCCGGCGCTGTTTTGACAGTCCCCCAGTGGTCCTTTATGGGTGGAGAAATTTGGGGGGTTCTTCCGGGCTTCGGTTTGGGGTTCGACAAGGTGCCTGTATCCCCCGTTCTTTTTTAAAGTGTTCCTGGGGGACATCATGAAAGGGGGCCCTCCCTTTACTTCAAGACCACATTTACATTTGGAGGAAGGCCCCGTCTTTCAATCTTCGATTCGCAGACGATTTTGTTCCCTGGGGGCCCCGTGAGGAAGAAATCCAGGATTCACCCCCGCCTTTGGAAAAATCAGGGGCCCAAGCCCCCGGGATGGGATCAGCACGGAAAAAAGCAAGATTTTCCTTTTGTGAACAGTACCACACCGACCACTCCCCCCAGCATCAAGATGGTGGCGGAAATAGAGGAGGTGGAAACTTTTTAGTACCTTGGAGCAGTCATAACCCCAAAAAAGGTTCGGGGCACACAAAAGGTGGATCAGACTTTTCTGTGGACTTCCCCCCATGACTAAGCTGGCGGGAAGGTTTTGGAGAAACCACAAATCAGAACCCACATAAGGTCGGGCCCCTACAAGGCACTGTCACATTTCCCTTGCCTTGTTTCAGCTGTGAAGCATGGCAATTACTGCCGAAATTTTTTGAAAAGTTGCTTTTAAGCCTTTGAGTTTAAATTTCCTCAGGCGGATCCTGAAATCCCCTTTCAGAGACCGGGAAAACCAAAGCTCGTCTGGGGAGCAGAAACGAGGGGACTGGCTGGCAAACAAGGGAAACCTTGGGTTGATTTCCCGTCAAACGGGGAAAATGGGAAATGGTTTGGCCCACAAAAAAAAAGGCATAAACAGCCCGTCAAAGCCCGTCCCGCAGGGAATGGTGGAAGGAGCAAGGAAAGGGCCAGGGCGACCACGCAAAAAACTGGATATCCAAAAAATCAAAGGGGTGGACCCGGCCCAATTTTTACCAAACCTCCCGAAAAACAGCCCAGGCAGAACCTTTTTGGGGGTCCACTTTTCAGCTTCCGTGCCCGGGGACCCCAACGGTTTGTCCCGACCAAGGGTTTAGTGGTGAGGGGGTGTGGTTTTTTTTTTTTGGTTTGGTTTTTGTGGTTTCTCTTTGGGTTTTTTTCCGTTCTTTTGTTTTGGGGTTAAATTTCCCTTATCAAGATGTTTTTTTAAGGGGGAGGACTTTGGGTGAAAAAAGCACAGAGTGCTTATTCATTATCCTTGAAAATTAAAAAAAAACATTATCTCTTTCTCACGTAAATACCACGTGGATTTTTGGAAATTTTTTCCCCGTTTGCGGTTTCAAAGGTTTTCACCACCTGAAAAAAAGTGGGGAGGGCTTTTTTGCATGGGGAAAAAAAAGGAGAGGGGCATTTTTGAATGAAAAATGGAGAGAATTTTTTGGCTTAAAAAGTGGAGAGACATTGTGTAATAAAAAAATGGAGGACATTTTTGGGATGAAAAAAAATGGGGGAGACTTTTTTGATATGAAAAGTGGAGAGGGCATTGTTTTACATGAAAAGATAATTTAAATTAAAAAAATAATTTAAATGGGGAATTTTTTATAGTACTTTACCCTTTCAGAGACAAATCACCCGCGCTTTTCACAGAAAAGGGATGAAAATACAGAAGGGATTTGTGCCTAGATTCCTTTTTTGGCAGACCCCTTTTGTTGATGATTTATGGGTTTTTTAAATTTTTTACAGTTTTGTGGACCCCCCCCCCACCCCTTCCCAATTCCCTTCACAACGGTGCCCAAAACTTATGCAACAAAAAATTTGACCCCCTTTTCTCTCTTTTCCCCCCTCCCCCCCCCCCCCCCCCCCTCTCTCTCTCTCTCTCCCCTTCCTCTCTCTCTCTCTCTTTTCTCCTTTTATCCGTTTTGCCTTTACAACAGCAAAAAAAATTAGAAAAAGGGAATTCAATATCATTAGTTTAAACCCAAATTAAAAATTTAATGAAACCTATTTGTTGATAGAATGTCAACACATAGCAACCAACTACATCAGGTTTTTTGGGTTTTTAGATTGAAAAAAAAGAAAATTTTTTTCCCGTCAGAATGTCTATCCTCGACGTTAATGAAGTATTTTACTAGCCTGTATGGATCAAATTTCTCAGGCCTTGTTGCCGGGGAAAATTCCAAAACAGGAGTAAAAAAACAAAGTTCATTGCAATTTTAAATAAAAAAATAAGGGAACCCCCAAAAAAAAACAAAATAAAAGTTTCTCGCTTTAACCCTTTTTTTTTTTGTTGTTTTTTGTTTATACTATTTTGAATGTTTTATTTTTTTTTTACTAGAAAAAATATTGTTTTTAGCCAGTTAAATTTTTTGTTTTACCTTTCATTATACTAGTGAATTATGCGCGCAGCGCGCGCGTGGTGTAAATTTTTTTATTTTTGTACGGGTCATATGACCTTTCACGTTTTTTTTTTTTAAAAAAAGGGCTTCCATTAAAAACAAAGTCTTTTTAAAGGGATGATTTTTGAGTAAAAAATGGTTTGGGAAACGTTTTTTAAAGGGGGGTTTTAGAACAACATGTTACATTTTTTTTTTTTTAATATTTGGTGTTTAAAAGCATTTTTAAAACCAGTTTTTTTTGTTTTTTGGGAATTTTTTAATTTCTGTTGGCAAAAAAAATTTTGAAATTTTTAAAAAAATAAATTTTTGAATGCATACAAAAAATTCATTTTAAATTAGAGTGGGGAAATTTTTTAAGACGACAAAGCGGGTTTTGGAAACAAAAGATTCAGTAATGCATTTGAAGGGCCCCTGTTTTACCAAATAATTTTAACCTGCTTATTCCAATAAACTCCACAACGAGTAGGGATCCAGCAGAAAGTTACTCTGATACCTCTGCTTGCAATACAAATGTATCATAAATTTAATCTCAAATACAATATCATTTCCTTATTTCCGCTGCCATGCCTTTCATGCCATTAATTCTGCTTTTGGGTCAACGCAAAACAGAATACAGCAAACACCAACAGCAGTATCAGAAAAAAAATCCAGGTCATAAGGATCGAAAATAATTCAAAATGAAATGATTTTAGTACTACTTTTAAAGCCATTCACCGATTCCACCGATTCCACTCCCCCCGAACATTCTTCAGGTGACACCAAACCCAGGTCCAGCGTGTGAACGCACACAGAACATCTTGAGCACACATTACAAATCCGTTCAACCGAAATCTCACCATTGGTAAATCTCGGAGCTCTAGCCAAAGAGAGAACAAAAATCCCAACTTCATTCTTCCTCCTCCTCCTTCCTGCCTTCCTTCGTGTTTTTCCGCCTGTCTATCTGTCTGTCTATCTGTCTGTCTGTCTGTCTGTCTGTCATCCTTCCTTCCTGTCATTATGCATTTTCCTCATCTGACAGGTCAGGTCAGCTGGTACTGGACGACATTCTCTCCACTGCTGGTACTGGACCACACTCTCTCCACTGCTGGTACTGGACCACATTCTCTCTACTGGTCAGCTGGTACTGGACCACATTCTCTCCACTGGTCAGCTGGTACTGGACACATTCTCTCCACTGGTCAGCTGGTAGTGGACCACATTCTCTCCACTGGTCAGCTGGTAGTGGACCACATTCTCTCCACGGGTCAGCCTGGCTGCACCCCGGAATGCAAAACTCTGCCGCTGCCTTCAGACCACTCCATAGTGGAGACCACGCCGCGCCCCAGTGTGTTTCAGCGCGTGTCTGTGACCAGAGGACTGGCTACTACACTGTGACGCCCAGACAGCAGGTGTGTGTGTCTGTGTGTGCGTGCAAGCGTGCGTTCGTGTGTGTGTGTGCGTGGGTGGGTGTATGTGTGTGCGTGGGTGTATGTATGTGCGTGTGTGTATGTGTGTGTGCGTGCGTGCGTGTGTGTATGTGTGTGCGTGCGTGTGTGTGTGCGCGCGCGTTCGTGTGTATGCCTGTATGCGCGCCAGTGCATGTGCACGCGCGCACGCGCGCGCGCGTGTGTGTGTGGACCCCTCGCGCGCATGCTCTCAGGCACATTTCACTGAGCAAGATTTGGGCTGTAAAAAAGCACGACCAGCCAAACACCAGGCCAAGGTTGGTGTTGAGGAATCAGGCATTGGTGTTTTTGTTTATTATCTCAGTTTGTGGGGTGTTGATGTGGTTCCCCCACAACGTGGTGACCGTCCTGGGTGGATGACCCTCATGGCTGGCCAGGGCGTTGCTACAAGGAACGACAGTAGAGATGGTTTTAATCCCTGTCTTAATCTGTGCATAGTTGCAGCACAGTTTTGATCTGAGATGTAAAAATCTTACGAGCTGACAGTCCTGATAAATATGGCCTCTGTGGTGGTTGGGGCTATAAAGAAGAAGGCTGGATTGGATTGGATTGGATGGCACAAGAAGGCAAGAGGGGTTTAGTGT
>CM054136.1:191213-207618 GCA_028751875.1 Rapana venosa | reverse complement strand
AAACAAAACAAAACAAAAAAACAAAAAAAAAATAACAAAAAAAAAAAAAAATTTTATAATATATATATATATATATATATATGAACACATCTACCAACCATTTAATTAAGATGATTGATTTGGACATGTGGGCGCGCGCGCGTGTGTGTGCGTGTTCTTTTATCTTGAGGATAATGGAATAAGCACGTACTAGCTTTTTTTCCACCCAGTACATCCGTGTGTATGCAGTTTTGTGTGTGTGTGTGTGTGTTGTGTGTGTGTGTGTGTGTGCATGCGTGCATGTGTGCGTGTGTGCTTGCGCCGCGAAAGCGCGTGCAGCGCACGCGCGTGTGTGTATGTGTGTGTATGCGTGCGCGCGCACGTGTGAATGAAAATAGTACAAATATTATATTATATATATATATTATTATATTATATATTATTATATTATATTATATATATTATATAATATTGTATTATATTATATTATATTATACATATGATATTATGATATTCTTATTTTGAAACAGTCACCTTGTCACCATTGTTGACTGTTTTTATATTAAAAAAATATATAGGTGGGGTTGCTGAATATTTTTTTGTCTTGCGCCACATTTTTATTACAACATATTTGTGACTACGTTAGAAAAAAAAGACTGCTGATATTGTGGATGGAGTTAGAAAATACAAATACTTAGGAATTTAATCACATGAAAACTGAAACAACAACCCTGGCCGAAAGGGCTGTAGCCAGTAAGGACGATAGTACATCTACCATTATGAAGATACCCAAGAAAGACATCATCATCATTCAAGGGGATTTTAACGCCAAAGTAGGTCCTGACTCTTACAACCAATGGGCCGGAACAGTTGGTCAGTTTGGAACTGGAGAGACCAACGAAAGGGGACTACGTCTGCTGGAGTTTGCCTGCACCCACAGACTTACCATTGCCAATACCCTCTATCCCCACAAGCAGTCAAGGAGGACAACCTGGCATGCGCCAAACGGCAAGATCCATAACCAAATAGATTTCATCTTAACACCACGGCGCTTCAAATCCAGCATCAACAGAGCCAGAACAAGAACCTACCCTGGAGCTGACATAGGCAGCGACCACGACCTTGTGCTGCTGGTATTCAAAATGAAGCTGAAGAAAAGTAAACAGCCTGCAAACCCACGTATCAAATTTGACGTGGACAAACTGAAAGATCCAGATGTCGAGGAGATCTTCCAAGCTAAACTTGGCGGACGTTTTGCGGCAATAACCCTCCTGGACAATGACATCAATGACCTCACCAACAACTTTAATGAGGCAGTCCGAGAAACAGCAGAGGAGGTACTCGGTCGTCAGAGGAATAAACACCAGCCATGGACTACCAATGACATCTTGGACCTCTGCGATACAAGAAGAGCACTGAAACCAACCAGGTCTTCCAACCCTAAAGAATACCGGGAGGCCAACAATCTCGTGAAGAAGTCAATGTTAAAGGCCAGAGAGAAGTGGATCTGTGATCAATGTGATGAGATCGAAAAAAGCATGAAAGTGGGCAACAGAAAAAGGCATACGACACCCTGAAGAAACTCACAAAACCACTTCAAACCAAATCACAGTCATTGAAGACAGCTCCGGAAACCTCACATAAAGCTCAGCTGCATTGAATAGGTGGTCTGAGTATTGTCAAGAACTATACAACTACCCAATCCAACCTGACAAGAGCATAATAGAAGAGGAAGCAACAATATCAAGAGTACCCTCGCCATTACCTATACTGAGGGAAGAAGTGGAAGAAGCCATCCGCAGTTTACCAGTAGGAAAGTCCCCAGGAGCAGACAACATACCAACAGAGCTGCTCAAGCATGGTGGCGAAACATATCACACATGTTACAGCTATCTGTCAGAAGATTTGGGAGACAAAACAGTGGCCAACAGAATGGACACAATCACTCATCATACCTCTGCCCAAGAAGGGGAATTTACGCCAATGCCAAAACTATAGAACAATCAGCCTCATCAGCCACGCCTGCAAGATCATGCTCAAAGTTATTTTGAATCGACTAAAGAAGGAGGCAGAAGAACACCTTGCAGAGGAACAAGCTGGGTTCAGGGCAGGCAGGAGCACAATCGAACAGATTTTTAACTGCCACATCCTGATGGAAAAACATCTTCAACATCAGAGAGACCTGTTCCACAACTTCATCGACTTCAAGAAGGCTTTCGAGAGAGTATGGCACGAAGGCCTGTGGCAGGTCCTCAGAATGTTTGGCATTGAAGAAGGACTAGTGCAAACCATTCAAGCACTATACAACACCGCAAGCAGTGCAGTCCTTCTGAACAATCAGGTCGGAGACTACTTCAAAACCACAGTTGGGGTCCGACAAGGATGCCTGTTATCTCCAGTCCTGTTTAATCTGTTCTTGGAAAACATTATGAGAGAGACCCTCCATGACTTCCACTCTACCATCTCCATTGGCGGTAGACCCCTCAACAACTTGCGGTTTGCCGATGACATTGATTTCATGGGCGGAAGCAACACAGAGCTGCAAGACCTTACGACCAGACTTGAGAACAGAGCTGGAGCATATGGGATGGAGGTGAGCTCGGAGAAAAGTAAAGTACTTGTGAACAGCACGAGCAACGCCACTGCTAAAATTTACATGAACGGCCAGCAACTGGAGGAGGTAGACGCTTTTAAAAATACCTTGGCGCTACACTCACAAAGGACGGGCGATCGACGACAGAAATCAAAGTCAGACTAGCCATGGCAACATCTTCCATGACAAAACTCACCACCATATGGAAAAGTAAAGAGATCAGTTTCCCAATCAAACTAAAGCTCTACAAAGCCCTAATTCAGACTATCCTGCTGTACGAAGTGGAACCTGGACATTGACTGCTGAAACAGCAAAGCGAATCCAGTCATTTGAAACAAAATGCCATAGAAAATTGCTGGGCATATCCTGGAGAGAACGAAGAACCAATGAATTTGTCAAGAGTCAAATAACACGGCTGGCAGGTCCACAGGAACCCCTTCTCACCATCGTCAAGAAGAAAAAGCTGACATGGTTCGACCACGTCACCCGCCACAACACTCTGCCAAAAACAGTAGTACAGGGAACACTCGAAGGTGGCAGAAAGAGGGGAAGACAGAACTAGTCATGGATGGACAACATCAGAGAATGGACCAGGATGAATGACTCGGCACTACTGCGCAGAGCCGAGGACCGAGATGGATGGAGGAGGCTTACCACGGCATCGTCTTTTGTGTCTCCTCCACGACCGCCAAGGTCACGGGATTGATGATGATGATGACATCTACAATGGCCCTTCAGCATATAGAACTATGCATATTGCAAGGCACTCTCTCTTTCAGTATACAAACACGTTCCAAAGTTTTCATCTGTCTTTTTCATAGCTGATACCCACATTTGGTTAAAATTCAATCTACATTTTTCAATTGTATAATTGCTGACAATTAGACGTGTGTGTGTGTGTGTGTGTGTGTGTGTGTGTGTGTGTGTGTGTGTACATGCGTGTGCTTGTGTGTGTATGTGCGCACGAGCGTGCCCCCCCCCCCCCCCCCCCCCGTTCTCAAGGCTGACTGAAGCCCCCTCACACCCCCTTCACAGGTCACATAGACCTGGGGCAAAAACCTTCCAGATTGTCTCCCTTCTTTCCGCCGCTCTTTCCCGCGCCTTTGGATTTATCACCCGCCATCTGGGACGGTGACGTCATATTGGCCGTGAGAGTGAGAGTCATCTTCCCTTGTATACAGATGATGTTCCAGGCCGGCAGAGGTCGCTGCTTCAACATGGCGGCGGTCACAGCCTTGAGAGCTGGGCAGGCAGAGAATAAAGAATAGACTGAGCTGAGATTTCAATGGAGAGTGAACGGTCTTTTCCTGTCTGCATGTGTATTTGGTTTCCTACAACAGTGGCTTTTTTCTACAAAATTCTGTTGTTGCTGTGGGTTCTTTACGTGCACTAAATGAGTACTGCACACAACACCTCGGTTAATCGTCTCAACCGAAAGACTAGCACCCTGACCACCACTCACGGTCTAGTGGATAGGGGAAAAGTTTTGGGCACAAATGGGGATCGAACCACCACACACTTGAAATCCGGACTTTTCGCTTTCTAGGCAGGTGCGTTACTTCTAGACCACCGATCCACCAAGACCATTAAGGGGATAAAGCACTAGCGGGTCTGCAGTATTACACTAAGACGATTGTTTTAAACAAAATCTCACTTGTCTTATCATCCATCAGGCTCTGCCTGGATTCAAACCCCAGGACTTGGCCCAGACTAAAAGCTGGGTGGTCAGTTATTGATGTCAGCTCATTGCCAAGGCCTACACTAAAAGGTTGTTATGTCGTAAAATGTTGTGTTGAGATTGCCTTCAGCCATGACAAGCTCTTAACATAACAACCTGCACTCGCCTTTGTTAAAGAAGAAAAAAAATCGTCTGAAGTCGGAGTATGACTGACTGCCTATGTGCTTGAAAAGAGTCATACACGCAAACTTCTCATCCGGTGTACTTCCTATCTCACGGTGATTCCCAGGTGGGATGATGAGTGAGTCAGAGTGGGGCGTGTTCTGGGTGACCCTCAGGGTGTAAAACTGGGGAACGCACAACAACAGCAAACCACAACAAACCGCAGGGCTGTTGGGGGAAAGGCTGTCGTGTCACACGCTTGTCTCTCCACGGGACCACTGCCGCCCGTTGTGACTGACTAGCCAGGCACCAGCATCATCCACGATGCTGCACTACTTCAGGGAGAAGCCGAAAGGAGCAGGGTGGGAGGGAGGGGGTGTAGGTTTGAAAGAGAGAAAGGAAAGAGAGAGAGAGAGAGAGAGAGAGAGAGAGAGAGAGAGAGAGAGAGAGAGAGAGAGAGAGAGAGAAGAGAGAGCGAGAGAGAGAGAGAGAGGAGAGAGAGAGAGGGAGGGAGATTGATTTAATTTTTTTTTCTTAATTTCGAGGATAACGGAATAAGCACTCATATGCTTTTTTTATACACCCAGTCTCCGTGTGTATGCACAGAGAGAGAGAGAGAGAGAGAGAGAGAGAGAGAGAGAGAGAGAGAGGGAGAGAGAGAGGAGAGAGAGAGAGGGAGAGAGAGAGAGAGCGAGGGAAAGAGCGAGCGAGAGAGAGAGAGAGATAGAGAGAGAGTGAGCGAGAGCGAAGAGCGAGGAGAGAGAGAGAGAGAGAGAGAGAGAGAGAGAGAGGAGAGGAGAGAGAGAGGAGAGAGAGAGAGAGAGAGAGAGAGAGAGAGAGAGAGAGAGAGAGAGAGAGAGAGAGAGAGAGAGAGAGAGAGAGAGAGAGAGAGAGAGAGAGAGAGAGATAGACGATGATGCGATGTTGATGATGATTTCATCAACGAAGACGACTACGTCGACGATGAAGATGATTAAATAAATGCAACATAGTAAGAGAGAGAGATAGAGAGATGAACAAACAAACAAAACTACAAATAGAAAACTACAAAAAACGCAAACCCTGATCAGCAGTGACCCCAGAGCCCCATACACTCACACGACCCGTCATGTCTGTACATAATCCATCCCTTTATTGGAACACCTCACTGGCAGCAACAGACAGACGACACCTACAGTCACCATGCAGCTCCCCGCACAGCGCAGTGGATATGGCCACATTCCCAGCTAAACAGGGAGCAACAGCAACATGGACACATTCCCAGCTAAACAGGGAGCAACAACATGGACATTCAGCTAAAAGGAGCAAAAAAATGAGACAATCCAGTAAAAGGGAGCAACAGCAACATGGCCACATCCCAGTAACAGGGAGCAACACAACATGGACACATTCCAGCTAAACGGAGAACAACAACATGGAACATAGTAAAGGAGAACAACAAATGACACACACAAACAGGAGCAACACAACATGGAATACCACTAAACAGAGCAACAACATATGAACATTCCAGCAAACAGGGAGCAACAACATGCCACACCCGTAAACAGGAGAAAAATGCCACTTCCACTAAAAGGAGCAACACACTGACACATTCCCAGCTAAACAGGAGCAACAACACACATGGACACATCCAGCTAAACAGGACAACACAACATGGACACATTCCAGCTAAACAGGGAGCAACAACAACATGGACACATTCCCAGCTAAACAGGGAGCAACAACATGGCCACATTCCCAGCTAAACAGGGAGCAACAACACATGGCCACATTCCCAGCTAAACAGGGAGCAACAACAACATGGACACATTCCCAGCTAAACAGGGAGCAACAACAACATGGACACATTCCCAGCTAAACAGGGAGCAACAACAACATGGACACATTCCCAGCTAAACAGGGAGCAACAACATGGCCACATTCCCAGCTAAACAGGGAGCAACAACATGGACACATTCCCAGCTAAACAGGGAGCAACAACAACATGGCCACATTCCCAGCTAAACAGGGAGCAACAACAACATGGACACATTCCCAGCTAAACAGGGAGCAACAACAACATGGACACATTCCCAGCTAAACAGGGAGCAACAACAACATGGCCACATTCCCAGCTAAACAGGGAGCAACAACAACATGGACACATTCCCAGCTAAACAGGGAGCAACAACAACATGGACACATTCCCAGCTAAACAGGGAGCAACAACAACATGGACACATTCCCAGCTAAACAGGGAGCAACAACAACATGGCCACATTCCCAGCTAAACAGGGAGCAACAACAACATGGCCACATTCCCAGCTAAACAGGGAGCAACAACAACATGGACACATTCCCAGCTAAACAGGGAGCAACAACATGGACACATTCCCAGCTAAACAGGGAGCAACAACATGGCCACATTCCCAGCTAAACAGGGAGCAACAACATGGACACATTCCCAGCTAAACAGGGAGCAATGGACACATTCCCAGCTAAACAGGGAGCAACAACATGGACACATTCCCAGCTAAACAGGGAGCAACAACATGGACACATTCCCAGCTAAACAGGGAGCAACAACATGGACACATTCCCAGCTAAACAGGGAGCAACAACATGGACACATTCCCAGCTAAACAGGGAGCAACAACAACATGGACACATTCCCAGCTAAACAGGGAGCAACAACATGGACACATTCCCAGCTAAACAGGGAGCAACAACAACATGGACACATTCCCAGCTAAACAGGGAGCAACAACACATGGACACATTCCCAGCTAAACAGGGAGCAACAACATGGACACATTCCCAGCTAAACAGGGAGCAATGTACACATTCCCAGCTAAACAGGGAGCAACAACAACATGGACACATTCCCAGCTAAACAGGGAGCAACAACAACATGGACACATTCCAAGCTTAACAGGGAGCAACAACACATGGACATTCCAGCTAAACAGGACAATGGACACATTCCCAGCTAAACAGGGAGAACAACATGGACACATTCCCAGCTAAACAGGGAGCAATGGACACATTCCCAGCTAAACAGGGAGCAACAACATGGACACATTCCCAGCTAAACAGGGAGCAACAACATGGCCACATTCCCAGCTAAACAGGGATCCACAACAGCTAAACAGGGAGCAACAACATGGACACATTCCCAGCTAAACACAGAGCAACAACAACAACATGGGCACATTCCCAGCTAAACAGGGAGCAACAACAACAGCGGACAACCAAGCAACAAAGCACAATGCAGTTTACAAAAAGAGAAGGGCCAAACTGACAACTCTAGAGTAGGAACTGATGGCTGCACAACATCAGAGGGGATGGGGAATACCACACTCAGTGACCTGACAACATGCAGCACAGGCACACACGCTGACATTCTGCCAGCATCAACAGACAAGAACCAGGCAATCTTCTGTGTCCAAATGTCAACATCACTCATCACAAATGATTGGCTTAGAAAACAACAACTCTTCCAAGCTGCAGTGCGTTATGCACAAAATGCTCAAAGCTCCCCAAAGATGCAAAAAATTCCTAGATTTAAAACAAACAACAGGATTTGAACACCAGGAAAACATACACGGGAACTTGGTCACAGAAAAATACCATGCCTTTTGAACACCAACAGTAAGCAAGGGAATCCAGGCTTCAAAAAGAGCAGCAGGCAAAGGTACACAACAGACATCCACTCCACACTCATACATCCACTCCACACACCATCAGCAGACAACTGCCTACAAACTTCACAAATATCACCATCATACACTCAGGCATAACATCACCGAAAAAACGCCAATATTACAATAAGCAGAAAAAAACATGCACAATATGAAAACCACAATAAAAACTGAAAGAAACCAATTCAAAATTTAAAAAAGGAATCGTGCATTGAAATAAAATCAGCAAGCACAGGCTCAAGCTTCACAGTAAAAAAACAACAACCAGATTCAAACACACACACACACACACACACACACACACACACACACACACACACACACACACACACACACACACACACACACACACACACACACAACACACACACACACACACACACACACACCCCACACACACACACGCACACACACACACACACACACATGCACGCAAAGCAGAAAACCAAGCACTTAATGAAAACTTGAACACTGACCTTACAATCTTTGCACAATATGGTCTCAAAAATGCAGCTGACGATTAGCTCTCAGCGAAATTTACATAGGCAATGGTTTTTGACAGGATTTCACAGAGGTAATAATAATAATAATAACAATAACAATAACAATAGCAACAACACAATAATAATAATAATAACATAAAATAATAATAATAATAATAATAATAATATAGTCACAAGTTCGTGAGAGAGAGAGGAAGAGAGAGACAGAGAGAGAGTGAGAGAGAGAAGAGAAGAGAGGAGAGAGAGAGGGAGAGAGAGAGGGAGAGAGAGAGAGAAGAGAGAGACAGAGAGGAGGGAGAGAGAGAGAAAGGAGAGAGAAGAGAGGAGAGAGAGAGACAGAGACAAAGAGAGAGAGAGAGAGAGAGAGAGACAGAGAGAGCGAGCTGTGTGGGTTGGAAGAGGGCTAGGCTAGGGAGGCCAGGAGTGGCGGGCGGCGTGTGGTGTTGAGAAACTGAGGCTGATACAGGGGCAAGAGGAGACTGGAGAAGGAATTCAGCCTGACATGCTGACGGGGCCCACCTTTCTTTCCCCACCCTCCCCTCTCCCCTCTCCCCCTCCCCTGCCTCCCCTCACGCCTTCTCGCCTTACCCTTCCGTCCTCTGGACTTGTTGGCTTTCCGTCGGGGTTTCCTCCTCCTGCTCCTCCTCTTCTTCTTCTTCTTCTTCTCCTCCACAGGGCGGGGTCCCTGGCCTGTACAGATGAAGGATCTTGGGGAGGCCAGCCTGTGGAGAAAGCACTGGAGCTGGAGAGCCAGGACCTGGACCTGCTCCCGGCTGTGGTCCTGGTTGAACAGGCAGAAGCGCGGCCCACAGCCGTACCCCCCCCTCCTCCCCCTGCTGCTGCTGCTGCTGCACGTGCCCGGTGAGGCGTGACGGTCACAGACTGACGTCACCTTGTCCCCGTAGTTGTGGAGGGCTTCCCTGAGGGTGTGCAGGAGAGCGGTGACGTTAGCCCCCAGGTGCTGCGGACAGGCCCCTTCCGCTTGATGGAGGAGGTGCCGGAATGACGTCAGTCGGGCAATGACGTCACTCTGTCCGGTCACGGGGTCAGCGATCTTGTGGTTGACTGGGGTCAGGAAGAGGGCAGAGCAGTTCTGCACCTGGTGAAGACAATCACTGTGAGTCACTGTCGTCTTTGTCACAGCAGCAGCAGCAGCAGCAGCAGCAGCAGCAGCAGCAGCAGCAGCAGCAGCAGCAGCAGCAGCAGCAGCAGCAGCAGCAGCAGCAGCAGCAGCAGCTTTTGATTACTAATTTTTGTGGGGGCTTTTGTGTAGATATTTTCCCCGTTTACTGTGTGAGTGTATTGGTAATGGGCTTTCATTTAATTTATTATCATTAATATATCCTAAGGGCGGGGATGGATGTAAAAAAATATGCAATGGGGATTATTCATTATCCTCGAAATAAAAGAATTTGTCATTGTCATGTCATTTCCCCCCCCCCCCCCCTCTCTCTCTCTCTCTCTTGTTTTAAGCGAGAAGTGCAGGTATACCGTCTGTGAGAATTTTTTGTTGTGTTTTTTTCCGTTTTGCAAAATGTTAGTCTAAGATTTGGACCCTCTGCGTTGTGTGCTGCAATGACGACCCCTGTCTGATTTGTGGCTAGTGGTGTGTGTGTGTGTGCGTGCGTGCGTGCGTGTGTTTGAGTGTGTGTGTGTGTGTGTGTGTGTGTGATTTGTGTGGTGTGTGTGTGAGTAGTGGTGTGTGTGTGTGTGTGTGTGTGGTGTTTATGTGTGTGTGGTGAGTGGTGTGTGTGTGGTGTGTGTGTGGTGTGCACTGTTTCCTCGCCTCCGCCACAGAGTTGAAGGGCAGGAGTAGTTGTGCTGTGCTATCATGTTCAGGGTCTCTGCTGCACAAAGAAACATGTCCTTGTCTCAGTCAAGTCTTCTTCTTTGTCGTCCACGCTCAGACAGCAACCCCCGTCGTCTGCCACACCAGCAAAAGTGCGCTGCGCTGCCGTCAAGCGCCTGACAAGTCAGGCCCAGCACATCCCACCTTGGCGTGGGAGACACCAGTTCCCTTTGTGAGTTCTTTCTGGAAAACAGTGCAGGAGAATGGTCCTAGGAGGCAGAAAAACAGGACAAGATGCAGGGGAAAGAATACAAGCTACAGAGCAGTAGCAACCATGGGATAGAAAAGAGGGATTCCTAGCACAAGAATTTCCAGAAGGTGGGTGTATTTATACTGGCAAGTCCACGGGGGGGGAGTCTCTGTAAAACGGACTGAATGATGATTGATTTGATTGATTATCTGTTGACTCCATTTTTTTCATGTGGGCCGATGATAAGAAAGCTGTGGTTAATCCCAAGAAGGGATGTCGTCAGTTTTGGCCCTGTTTTCACACACACACACCAACACACACACACACACACACACAACACACACACACAAACACACACACACCACACACCACCCACACACACACACACACACACACCACAACACACACACACACCACAAACACACAACACACACGCGCGCGCGCGCGCGCACGCACGCACACCACACAACATCTGTATGACGTCACGACGTACCGACATATCCGTTGGGGTCCCTGGACCACTTGAAGCCTCTTGAAGAAGCGAGGCAGCAGCCGCCACATCCGCAGTGCTAGGCACAGGCCAAGCGGGGACACCACGTCAGGTAGCCAGTCAGGGGGGGACCTGTCAGTGAGGCAGAACATGTGTCCGAAAACTAATTATTCCTTTGATGTGGTTGTGCAATATTAGGACGAGAGAGAGAAGAGATGAGAGAGTGACGAGAGGTGAGAGCGAGGAGAGAGAGAGAGAGAGAGAGAGGAGTAGAGAGAGAGAGAGAGGAGAGAGAGAGTGTGAGCGTTCAAAATACTTGGGTGCCTGCGAAACAAAACCACTAAGGGAGTTAAGATTGCACATTGACTTAGGCCATTTTTGCAAGCGGCAGATGACTGGTGGTTTAGGAGGCTTTCCAGGCATGCAAAGGTCAGAGGGAGGGGGGGGGGAGGGGGAGAGGGGGGATCTTCAGGCTGATCTGGAGCCCTTGCAAGTCCCTTGCGGCCTTTCCGCTGTGTATTCTGTCTTCAACAGGCAAAGAAAGACATGAGCATTGTCGGGGGATTTCTAATGAGCGGGGGAAAGCTATCCCGATGAGAAACATGTTGTTCATGTATGGTCATTCCTGCACTTGGGTGTACACAGGCTGTTATACAAAGGGTTTTCCTTTTCTGCTGTGTTCTCTTCTATCTCTCTCTCTCCTCTCTTCTCTCTCTCTCTCTCTCTCTCTCTCTCCTCTCTCTCTCTCTCTCTTCTCTCTCTCTCATATATGTTATCTATATATATTTATATATATATATATATATATATATATATATATATATATATATATATATATATATATAATATATTGTTAATAATAAAACACTATGTAATATTGTCTTTGGGTCTCATCTGTTTCACTCTCTCTGGGCATCACAGATGTGGGATGTGACCAACACACGTGTCAATTTCTTTTGTCTCGGGTATTGGGGCATCAATTGGATCATAGTGGAAGAATGCTTGCCCACAGCACATCCCCACTTCTCGGCAAGTGGGCATACGGACAGTCAGCTGTGGAGATGTTCTCCAAAGGCCACCAGCCCCCAGGGGCTGCAGCACATGACTGCAAGTCAAGCCTCCTAGTCAGAGAGTCATAGTCGATCACTAAAGACTAAGCTGTCAAGTGGAATTCTTTGAGTGGGAAAGCCACTGGTCATACAGCCTCTCCCTTTGCTGTTGCCCCCAGCGTCAATGGTTTAGTCAGGAACTGTGATCAATCCCAGGCACTGACGGCATACACAGACATGATCCTCCTTCTCCATTTGCTCCGGTCTTCTCTGGCCCTTCTGACTACATGGATTCTTAATCCTCAGGATTTCGGTGATGATGTGCCAGTGAGCAGAAGCTGGTGGTCTGCCTCCTTGTTTACCCTCCGGCCTTTGCCTTGAAAGACAGCCTTCATGGAGGTCTGCCTCTAGCTTTTGCAGCGCAGGGCTGCACGTGTCACTTCTTGTAGCTGGTAATAGCAGGACGTTTTTTTTTCTTGTTGTCCCAGTTCGTGTAGAATGCTTTCATTATTTTTGTTCTTTATCTGGAATCTGAGCAGCCTTCTAAACTAATCCTACTTCATTTTCGTTCTGTCAAATACTCACAGGCAGCAGCATGTATGGTGGTGGGGCATGTCCACAGGTATTCATTTTCAGCTGGTAATGCAGTTTTTTTCAGATGTTTCGTTGGACCGTTCTATCTGGAGCCATGCCTGTTCCTGTTTTCATGTCTTTGATACATGATTCGTCGTGCGTTTTGACTGAGCTGAGATATGACAGTCTTTGACATTTTGTGGATCTATGTGGCAGATTTTAAAAAATGCTGAAATGGTGGAGGTCACGACGACCATTTTGGGTTTTAATTTTTTTTTCAATTTAATCTCTAGGGGAACAGAACAAGACACAACAAAACACAAGAGAAACAGCATTGACAACGATTACGACAATATTAACAACAGAACAACAACAACAAAACAACAACAGAACAACAACAGCAGCAGCAACAACAGCCCTATCCCCACAGGGCCACACAGGGAACAGAACGACAGACAAACCGACCTGCTGATGTCAAGCACAAACTTTTTAGTGAACCACAAAACCCCAAACCAAACGATAAAACCCCAGCCAAACGATAAAACCCACCAAAGATAACACCCCAGCCAAACGATTAAAACCCACCAAACGATAAAACCCAAACCAACCGATTAAAACCCCAGCAAATATGATAAAACCCTGCAAAACGATAAAACCAAACCAAACGATTAAAACCCCAACCAACGATTAAAAACCCCAACCAAACGACAAAACTCCAACCAGAACCAACAAAAACCCCACCAAACGACAAAACTCCAACCAAAACGAACAAAACCCCAACCAAAACGATATAAAACCCAACCAAACGATAAAACCCCAACCAAACGATTTAAAAACCCAGCCAAACGATAAAACCCCACCCAAACGATAAAACCCCCAACAAACGATAAAACCCCAGCCAGAAAACGATAAAACCCCGAACCCAAAACGATAAAACCCAGCCAAACGATAAAAACCCCAACAAACGATAAAACCCCAACCAAAACGATGAAACCCCCAACCAAACGATGAAACCCCAACAAAACGATTAAACCCCAACCAAACAAAACAAACTCAACAAACAAAAGAAAAACCCAATCAAGCCTGTGATCATTCTCACCAGATAAAAAAAAGTAGATAGCTCACCCTGGAACTTTGTTCGCACTTGTTATATAGCGTCTCCTGTCCAGTTGTATTAGATTGTATTGTGTTGTGTTGTGTTGTATCATACTGGGTTGTATTGTGTTTTGTTGGTATTGTGTTTGTTTTCTATTTGTAGTATATTGCGTTGTATTGTTATTGTTTAGTATTGTGTTATATCGTTTTATATCGTCTGGTGTTGTATTGTGTTGTATCTATTGTGTTGAATGGACTACATCATTGTTTTGTAGTTAGGGAAATGTTTTCGTATTTGTACTCGTGTTTTTTCTATGTCTTGTGTTTTGCATTGTGTGGCATTGCATTGCCTTTATTGTACTTGCATTAGTATTGCTTACCTTGCCCTGTCTTTGTATTTGACTTATGGTTTTGTGTTGTATTTAGTTTGCATTGCATATGTAGTTTGATACGGGATAAGATTTTTCTGTTGTGAAATTGGAGCTGCTTTCTCAGTGGAGAGCGCGTCGCCACAAGTACAGCACTACCCATTAAAACAGAATCTGCCCCTCATTTAAAGCTTCTCTTTGTGTCACTCAGTTAAAGCTACTCTTTGTGTCACTCAGTTAAAGCTACTCTTTGTGTCACTCAGTTAAAACTACTCTTTGTGTCACTCAGTTAAAGCTACTCTTTGTGTCATTCAGTTAAAGCTACTCTTTGTGTCACTCAGTTAAAGCTACTCTTTGTGTCATTCAGTTAAAGCTACTCTTTGTGTCACTCTTTGTGTCACTCAGTTAAAGCTACTCTTTGTGTGACTCAGTTAAAGCTACTCTTTGTGTGACTCAGTTAAAGCTTCTCTTTGTGTCACTCAGTTAAAGCTTCTCTTTGTGTCACTCAGTTAAAGCTTCTCTTTGTGTCACTCAGTTAAAGCTACTCTTTGTGTCACTCAGTTAAAGCTTCTCTTTGTGTCATCAGTTAAAAGCTAATTTTGTGTCACTCAGTTTAAAGCTACTCTTTGTTGTACTCCAGTTGTTGGGGTTTTTTATTTTTTGGGGGGTGGTTGGGGGGGGGGGTGGAGCTGTTCTTGAAGATGGACCATTTCCTGATTGTTCATTTTAGCATCTAAAGGCAAAGACGGTGGCTGGCTCCTGCTGCAGCAGTGTACCGGCCCACCTGTGTGCGCGCACTACTAAGCACTTGGACAGACGGGGTGGACACCCCTGTAGTCACCGCACTGGGTGTCACGCAGAATGTTTCCCCGTGGAGTGCCGGGGACTGTCAGTATACATGGCGTCCGCACCTTCTGGAAACTCTGTGCTGGAAATTCTATCGCGGGATGCCTGTCTTTGTGTCTGCCTTGCTCTTTCTCTGCCTGCCACCTTCTGCGTTCTGCCTTCTGGGTCCATTTTCCTACCTTTCCCCAGAAAGACCTAAAGGATAGCAATTCTCCCCCACGCCAAAGTCGGATGCACTGGGCCTGACTTGTCAGGCGCTTAGCGGCAGCACTACGCATTTTCTCTCCTCTGGCAGATAACAGTGACTGTCTGAGGGTTTGAGGACAAGGACTACAGAGCGTGAGCGCCCTTCCTTCCCAAATCCTCAGAAGGCGCGCGGAGAGTCAGTCTTGCGGAACAGAGACCGATTGTGGGAGAGAGGGTTGGCACCTTGCTGCGTCACAGAGTGTCCTGGAAAACAGAGAGGAGAGAGAGCGAGAGAGAATGAGAGAGAGAGAGAGATGAGAGAAAGAGAGAGAGAGAGAGAGAGATAGAGAGAGAGAACGAGAGAGAGAGAGAGAGAGAGAGAGAGAGAGAGAGAGAGAGTGTGTGATTTTTTAAAATTTTTTATTTCATTCTTTTATTCGAGGTTAATGGAATAAGCACTCATATGGATTGTTTCCGTCCTGTCCCTGGGTACAGGCGGTTTGAAAAAATTGTCATCCGTTACCACGGCACACAATGGCCCTCTTCGGAAAAAACGAGTACATTTTTAAACGTTGTTACACAAGCTCTGTTCTGCGTTGCGTTCACCACACAGGACCTCGGTTAAACAGTTTCATCTGAAAGACTTTCGGGGAGTGGAAGTGGGACTACGTGATGTTAGCTGCGGAGAAAAATCCCCTTCAGCAGGAGGAGAAAAAATTCACCTTCAGCAGGAGGAGAAAAATCCCTTCAGCAGGAGGAGAAATCCCTTCAGCAGAGAAAAATCCCCTTCAGCGGAGAGAGAAAAAATCCCCTTCAGCAAGAGAAAAATACCCCTTCAAGCAGCAGGGACAAAAATCCCCTTCAGCAAGAGATGAATCCCTTCAGCAGGAGAAAAATCCCCTTCAGCAGCAGGAGAAAAATCCCTTCAAGCAGGAGAAATGTCCCCTTCAGCAAGAGGAAAATCCCCCCCCCCAGCAGAGGAAAAGTTCCCCTTACAGCAGGAAAAAAAAAACCCCTTTCAGCAAGAGAAGAATCCCTTCAGCAAGAGATGAATCCCCTTCAGCAGGAGGAGAAAAATCCCCTTCAGAGGAAGAGAAAAATCCCCTTCAGCAGGAGGAGAAAAATCCCCTTCAGCAGGAGAAAAATCCCCTTCAGCAGGAG